>QVTF01006826.1:0-22500 GCA_003573665.1 Oxygymnocypris stewartii
CTCAAACCAGTCCGACTTGCTGGTCTAAGCTGGTATACATTGGTCCAATGGGTCTTGTACTCTGATAAACTGACACATAACTAAACCAGCGAGCCAAGTTAGGATTTTAAGTTAATTTGAAAGTTTAAGAAGGTTTTTATATATATTTTTTTAAGCAGAGATGACTTCAAAAGTGCTTATGTACATCCAGTTTTAACATCAACAAGCCACATGTAAGTGAAACATCAGTGTGGTTGATCTTTTGGTTAATGGCTTTTATTTTTCCCCTTCCATTTTAATCTTGTGACTCTTCTCACCATACGCCTGAGACACAAATATATCTATAGAAAATCTGTCTCATTGAATCATGTCTTCTTTTTTCTGTTGATGTGAGTTGCCATGGAAACTCGTCAAAACCAGAAGCCATATGAAAAAAAAGCCCTCTGGGATATGAAGTCCTCCAAGAGCCAGAAAAGAAATGTGGGTGTATATGTATACTGAATCGCTCGAGACCACAACCGCAAGCCACTGGGATGTCGACATTGGGAGTGAAATACATTTGCTTATGATAATTTCGAAATTGAGGCAATGGAAGAAGAAGGGAGAACCTCTCTATTTTTCATAATTTGTCTCTTTTCTTTGGTTGAGTTGTCAATTGTAGTTATTTGACCATGAAATCTATAGGTGACAATGACAAAACACAACCCACCAGAAAACCCAAACGTAAACTGTAAAATTAACCTTAACACGAGTGGGTTATGCTAATAGACTTGTGGGTTTGCTCTGTGTTTAACATTTGTACTGTCATATTTGGTGTGTTTGTTTAAATTGATATTTGCCGTTTTGGGAGACATGGTGTGTTGAAATATTTGTGCAGTCTTTGAATCCACTGAATGTGATAGTTGCCGAGTCTTTCTGGTGGATGTTTTTCTCAAGGACTTTTATTTTTAAATATATTTAGATTCCATTTTCACATTTCCTATTTGTTTACAGTAGTTCCTGATGTCATTGTTTCTAAGTTTCTTCTTGTTTGCTTCCATGCTCCCCTACGGTCCGTTGATCTAGTTATATACCCTTTATATATAGTGTTGTCTGATCTTGCTTTAACCCTACATGTTATACTGTTACATTTGCATTACTCCTTCACCTTGCAAGTGGATTAAAACATACTCTGGAATCTTTATTGTTGTGAATAAATAGTCTGCGAATAGCTCCTCAAACCTTGCCTGCAATATATATAGTATAGCACTAAACATATCGTCTGACCTCCTATTACCTCTTAATGCATTTCTGATGACTGACTACAGCTTTAGGTCTTTACAGCCTCCTGTCATCTTTCACAAGTCACTGCCACTTCTGAACTCTTTCCTCTGTCCTTCTTGCTGCTTTTAGATAGTGTATCTAATAAAAAAAACAACAAAATATCAAGCAGTGTTGCATGTGTCAAGGCCTTATTGAATATGTTCTGTAAGTTAATCTACAATCTCTAATAAAAGAAAAGTTTTCATTTTAATAAATGAAACATTTAGTTTTAGAAACCGAAGCAACAGACCCTGTGTGTGACGCATGATTTGGGATACAGCATGATATTAACTGGGTTAGCACTCATGCCTCTCTCTCCTATCAATCTCTGGCTGCACTGTTTGTTTTTGTACTTTTGCTCACGGTGGTTCATCTTTGGTATGACATCTCTCTTGTTTTTAATAGCAGATAAGCCAGAATGAAAACTGAAGCAAGAAGCTTCACATCTGGATTTGAAGTGTGTGTGTGTGTGTGCGTGTGTGTGTGCGTGTGTGTGTGTGCGTGTGTGTGTGTGTGTGTGTGTGTGTGTGTGTGTGTGTGTGGTATATCAGCATTTCTCTTGCTCAGTTCATTCCACCTTACATCCACACAATATTTGAATGTATATTTTAATTATATACATACATATACTGTATATATATATATATATATATATATATATATTAACTGTTAGTACTTTAAGTACATGTAATGTGATACTACGTCACCTTACATTTCAATTTTATTTGTAATTTATTATTATAATTTTTTTGTATTTTTTTGTATTAGTTTAATTACATTTAAATTAAATTAAAATAAAACACATGTAATGTAAATGGATGGATGTAAATTTGACCTGTAAGCATTTTATGGTATCATTGTTATAAATCTGTTTCCTTCTCTCGATCTCTCGCTATCACTCTTTCCCCATCTTCCACACTTTGTTCAATGTGCTACAAATTTTTTTTATGGTAAATGGAGTGGAGTCTAAACTAAATAATACCTAAACGTCTAATACCTTAATACATTTCATTTTAATTTAATATATTTCATTTTTACTTTTAAATGTTATATTTTAAATGTAATTAAAATAATACTTTTAAAATGGTAAAATAAATAAATAATTAAATTAAATAAAAAAGACATTGTTTTTTTAATTAGCTTTAATTAAATTGTATTTTAAGATAAGGAAAGAAAGAGAGAAAGAAAGAGAGAGCGAACGAAAGAGATTTCCCTGTTTCCAGTCATTTCGCACACAGTTTCACATCTTTATTGCCATTGGACCGGACGAATGAATGAAAAGCTGCAGAGTTATAGTTCCTCTCAGATAATCTCGGCGGACTAAATCAGTCGAAAGACCTCCTGCTTGTTAGCGGGTTTCCCATGAATGCCCAGAGCAGGCCTGCAATAGCCAACAACCTGTTGAATGGTCTGCACATAATGCCATAGAGCCGCTCTAAATCCAAGAATGACAAGCTCTAAAAGCCGGATCATGGGGAAACCGTCGATCCCGCAACTTTACTGCCACTTCCATCTCAGGCAACGACGGCTTTTTTCTGCATTGGCTCACGATTCCCAAACAGCTCGAACAGAATGCTTTTTTATCCGGCGCTGAGACCCGTCTTTGTGACCTGCGGTTACCGAGATGGTGTTCTGGTCCAAACAGACCCCGTTTCTCAAAACGCAGAAGCCGGTATAATGGATGTCTGGGGGATCCCAAAGGCTCTTAAGTGATTCATAGCCATCCACTGTAAATAAGTAAGAAAACCTGTGATTAAACAAAGCAAATATATTAAGACGTTCTCTAATTGGCTCTTTAATTGATGCTTTTAGAGGGCAGGTATAAATAGGCGGCTAGTCTTATACTTTAGTTTGACATGCTCTTTTTCCGAGCAATGACTGGCGGGGGGGGGGGCTAGGTGGCATTTGAGAACTATGCATATAAAAATCTGGTCTGTAGACGTGTGCCAGAGTAAATTGGGTGGAATATGGTCAGACTATTTCCCTGTTTGAGAGTGAAGGCAGTGGTCTTATTTGGGATGGAACGGGTGGGCCGAAGCCAGACGGAGCTGCTCAGAAGCTCTCTTTGTGGCCCAGGCGTATGTTCACCAAACCACAAATTATCATTGGAGCTGAGGAGGCCTCGGGCCCAGGCATCCCACACCACACACTCCTCCTGTTCAATCTGAGTGCATAAACACATGAATTCAAACACCCTTAGCAGCGGGGAACAGGGTTAAGTGTAACATTTTCATGTCTTATGATGATACACTGTACATCCTACAACAAATCCTAAGATAAGGAGAGGTTAAATCTTAAGTTAAAATAAAATACAAAATCTGTCTCCATTTCATTTAATTTACCAAGAAGCTAATTATTTATTTATTATATTATTTATTTATATTATTTTGTTTAAATATCAATAAAATAAAAAGTTGACATTCTGTACCCATTTTTATTTTAACCAAGAACCCAAGTGATAACTATTTAAGATATCAATGAAATAAAAACCCGACAAACTCTGTCTCAATTTAATAAATGTATTCATTAATTTACCTACCAAACAACAAGCCAAATGAACACTATTTATAAATATCAATAAAATAAAAAGCTTCTGTCTCTATTTAATTAATTAATTCATTCATTTACCTACCAATCAACAAGCCAAATGAACACAATTTTTAGATATCAATAAAATAAAAAGCTGGCAAACTCTGTCTCAATTATTTTATTTATTTTACTTTATTTTATTTTATTTTGTTTAACCAGAAAACCTGTCCAAATAGACATTATGATTATAAATACATAATTATATATATATATATATTATATATATATATATTATATACACTTACCATACACTTACCAGCCCACTTTATTAGGTACACCTGTTCAATTGCTTGGTAATACAAATTGCTAATCAACCAATCACATGGCAGCAACTCAATACATTTAGGCGTCTAGATGTGGTGAAGACGACTCAAACCGAGCATCAGAACGGGGAAGAAAGGGGATTTAAGTGACTGAACGTGGAATGGTTGTTGGTGCAGACGGACTGGTCTGAGTATTTCACAAACTGCTGATCTACTGGGATTTTCACACACAACCATCTCTAGTGTTTACAGAGAATGGTCCGAAAAAGAGAAAATATCCAGTGAGCGGCAGTTGTGTGGATGAACATGTCTTTTGATGTCAGAGGTCAGAGGAGAATGGACAGACTGGTTAGAGATGATAGAAAGGCAACAGTAACTCAAATAACCACTCGTTACAACCAAGATCTGCAGAATATCATCTCTGAACACACAACACGTCGAACCCTGAAGCAGATGGGCTCCAGCAGCAGAAGACCACACCGGGTGCCGCTCCTGTCAGATAAGAACAGCACACGGAGACTACAATTCACACAGACTCACCAAAACTGGACAACAGAAGATTGTAGAAACGTTGCCTGATCTGATGAGTCTAGATTACTGCTGTGACATTCAGAAGGTAGGGTCAGAATTTGGCGTAAAGAACATGATGACCAAGCAATGTTACATGTGTCCCCTCACAGCTCCACTTCTATAATCAAATTTGCTGATGATACTGTGATTCTGAGCCTCATTTCCAACAATGACGAGGCCGCATACTTGTATGAGGTAGAGAGACTTACATTATGGTGCCAGGACAACTGTCTCTCTCTGAACGTGAGCAAAACTAAGGAGCTGATTGTAGACTTCAGGAAGAGACAGCAGCGGCCCTACACTCCTCTTATGATCAGCGGGACCCCTGTGGAGAGGGTGAGCAGCTTCAAGTACCTCGGTGTAAACATCTCTGAGGACCTGACATGGACTGCACACATCCAAACACAGGTGAAGAAAGCCAGGCAAAGACTGTACCATCTGCGACAGCTGAGGAAATTCAGGGTCTCACCAACAATCCTGTAAAACTTTCTATTCAGGGGCCATAGAAAGTCTATTGACTCAGTGTGGTATGGAAACGGCTCCAATCATGACTGCAAAGCCCTGCAGAGTTCTGCGCTTAGCTGAGCGCATCTCAGGGTCTGCTCTCCGGAGCATGATGGCACAAACGGAAACTTAGGAGGAGCTTCTTCTGGTTATATTCTGTATAATTGTGTTTGTGACGAATAAAATATTGAATGAAAGCATGGATCATCCTGCCTTGTCTCAGTGGTTCAGGCTGGTGGTGGTGGTGTAATGTTGTGGGGGATATTTTCTTGGCACACTTTGGGTCCATTAGTACCAATTGAGCATCGTTTAAACACCACAGTCTACCTGAGTATTGTTGCTGACCATGTCCATCCCTTTATGACTACAGTGTACCATCTTCTGATGTACTTGCAGCAGCAGGATAATGCATCATGTCACAAAGATCAAATCATCTCAGACTGGTTTCTTGAACATGACAATGAGTTCACTTTACTCAAATGACCTCCACAGTCACCAGATCTCAATCCAATAGAGCAGCTTTGGGATGTGGTGGAACGAGAGATTCTCATCATGGATGTGCAGACGACAAATCTGCAGCAACTGTGTGATGCTATCATGACAATATGGACCAAAATCTCAGAGGAATGTTTCCAATTTCCCTCTCTCGACCTCTCGTTATCACTCTTTCCTCTTCCCTCTTCCACACTTTGTTCAACGCAATACAATATTTGCACGGATGGAATGGGGGAGTGGGGTCTAAAGCAAATACCTCTAAATGTTTTCCTTTCTGTCCATAAGTCACGCTTACGTGCATGTACAGTGTGCTGTGCAAATATTTTTCTAAGTTTCACAGTTATTTTTAGTCATCGTTCCCTAGTTGTTTTCCGTGGTTTGTATAGCACACCTTGTTCCATAAAATATGTGATTTCTTATGCACAGTCTAAATATTATAGAACATGAAATTAAAGTTCTTTCCTGACACAGAATAAAGCTGGCCAGTACTGAGTTAATATATGTGTTCTGGCACGGCTTCACTCTTTCTAAACTTACCTTTACCACCTTACCGGCACTACATATATACAACGGGGGCCAAAAGTCTGAGAGCTCGCTTTATTTACTTTCAAAGTTTACATTAAGCTCATTTTCATTTAAAAATGCATGCTTTTGAATTGCTTACATGTACTGTAAATGCCATTAAAATCACTTAAGTCTTATTTCTATCATAATCTGCTCTCTTGATTTGAATAAACTACTTTCTTCCAGCATTCACCAGTGTGTTCATGTGATTTGTGACTAACAGGCGTACTGCTTTTGATTGGTCTTTCAGTCTCTGTACTAAAGCTTTGTGCCAAACAGATGACTGGTCATTTACTCTCAGACGTGTTAGTCACCGCGGTGAGCCGTATTAAACATCTGATTTACCTCACAATCTGTTCACGCTTCTCATAGCACACTGAGCTTTATGGTCTGCAGTGAACACGAGGAGAAGAAACCCTGCAGGAGAGATGGCTTCCTCAAAGAAAGACCTGGAAACGGAGAGAAAATGTTACAGGGCTGATTGTGTTCTTGTATTATTGTTCTACTTTTATTGGATCAATATTTGTTTATCTATTACTTTTCCGCTTTCATTGAATCCTTAAAACATGAACCACTGCTGATCAATGGATAAAGAGTGGAAGTAATGAGTGATCTGGGAGTTAAACGTGTTTGTGGAACATGTTTCTCTTCTCCTGTTTTTCAGTTGCTTGGTTACAACTGACTGGTCCTGTTCATGTTTAGTCTCTGTGGAGAATATTATGAGTCTTTCTTTCTTTCTTTCTTTCTTTCAGTAAAAAGTAGTTGTTCTATCAGTAAACAAATCATTACGATTGTGTGCATTAAATAATGTTGCTCCATGAATCACAGTTGTCCATAATTTATGTGTGTGTGTGTGTGTGTGTGTGTGTGTGTGTGTGTGTGTGTGTGTGTGTGTGTGTGTGTGTGTGTGTGTGTGTGTGTGTGCATATATATATATATATATATATATACTAGTCAACATTTGACGTTGATCAAAAAAGTTAATCAAAGTTGTCCTAAGACAAGAATGCATTTTGGTTTTAGAAACATTTTGGACTATTTTGATTTGTTTTATTTAACGATTTTATATATAGTTTTTTATTATTTATGTATTTTACTGTACCCTTTTTCAGTATCCATGGAAGATATGGTCAAATGTCTTCACCATTAAATGATTAGAAATATGTGATTATCTTAACTATCTAAAACTGGCCGACAATTTTATTGTTAGTCACCTTGGTAATGAAAGTTTATTTATCTCTCTCTCTCTCTCTCTCTCTCTCTCTCTCTCTCTCTCTCTCTCTCTCTCTCTCTCTCTCTCTCTCTCTCTCTCTCTCTCTCTCTCTCTCTCTCTCTCTCTCTCTCTCTCTCTCTCTCTCTCTCTCTCTCTCTCTCTCTCTCTCTCTCTCTCTCTCTCTCTCTTTCTTTAATTCTTTGTAATTGTTCAATAAACACATTACATCACATTGTACATTAAATATTGTCACTCTATGAATCTCAGTTGTCCACAATTTACAGATTATATGACAGCTTTTTTGTTATATTTCTTCATAGTTTATATTACACTATTGTTACTGTGTAATTACATATGTAATACTAACAGTCGTGTTGAACACGTAATTGCACGTTATTTCCAGAGCAATTTATTATATAAATGTGGATCATGGCTACCATATATAAAGTGTTATGCACATGTATTATCTTAAATTATTTATTTTATTTTGCCAAGAAGTCTATTGAAATGTTCAAGAAAGATCTGTCCAAGTATGCCCACCATTACTTGATTATAAATACATGATTATATACAACTGACCGACCTATTTCATATAATGTTAAATCTCAACGCTGAGTTTCAAATGACTCTAATCAAACCCTTTCAGTAAACTATAATTGTTGTATCAGTAATCAAATCATTATGATTGTGTACTTTAAATACTGTCACTCCATGAATCACAGTTGTCCACAATTTATGTTATACAAATTACATGACAGATTTGTTCTTTTATTGTTTATATTACAGCATTATTACTGGGTAATTACATATACAGTCTATGTAATTATCTTGTGAAACAGCTAATGGTGTTGTTTTTCTAAAGCAATGTGTTATAAAATGTGGGGCTTCCACATATAAAATTTTACATACACTTATATATAACATTATTCTTAATTTCAGTATGATGAAACATGAGTGAGTTCATTGTAAAAGTTCAAAGGTAAAGTGGTACAATTTTTTTTGTTCTGTGTAGATGACATATTTATGTCTGCAGGATAAAAAAATAATTTAATTTTTCCCCCAGCAATCAGATGCAATTATTTACTGTGCTGCTCGATTATAAAACTTGAAGCAGTTTGGTTAACAAATCATATTTTTGGGATTAAGTTCTTTTTTTATTTTTAAAGGGAAAACTGAGAAAATAACAGATGTTCATAAAGAGCGAGCGCGACTCACGGTGCATTAGGTTGGGTCAGAAAGACTGAAAGATTTACCACTGCACGAGAGTATGGTACATGTGGCCGTTTAAAGAGTGCCATGTTTTTAATGATCTGTGTTTCCTCACATTTCATTTGACATTGCGGTGCACCATGGATTAGGGTGGCTGTAAAGCCCTCACCCCTAGTGGTAATGAGTCTGAACTGACCTGGCATCAGCCCCGATCCTGCGCTCCTCTCGACGGGAGGATCAGATACCAATATTATCCATTTATTCCTGCCTGAACCGCTCTATAAAGCAAAGGACCTTTGGAAAGCCGCTTTCGAACGGCGAGTCTGCAGGAAAGCAATCTGTCAATTAAAAGCAGAGCGGCTGCTTGCATATGAAACCTAAGGCGTGCTTTGGATTAAACACACCTCGGCTGCTTTTGCCAAATCAAAATGTAGATTTTGGCTGCTCAATGCTCATTTTTTCCTCTCTGGGAGCCTTAGACGCACAGCATGCTCGGATGTTGTAAAAAAGGCTTTATGTATTCAATATTGCTTAACAGTTATATAAAATGTCATTAACTGCTCGAGTTGCTTCGGTTACGTCCACTGGCTCTCCACAGCCTGCGTCCCCATACGGCCCACCCTGCCCTCCTCGTCTGCGGGTCTTAATGAGGAACCTTTGACAGCACTGGCGCCAGTCGGGAGCCGATCTGCAGCCGGTGGCCCTTTCGGCTCCAGGGGCCCGAGCGCTCAGGTAGAGGACTTGTCTGTGTCCCGTAATCTGACCAAACAGATTCCAGCAGCAAGTGGATTTATGCCATCCCTCGGTCAACAAACCATTGTTTCTCTGCTGCGTGCAGAACAAAACTTGAACTGACTTGAGATGGATGACGACACCTTCTCTAGATTTGTTTGTAGTTAAATTATTATTTATCGACACTGTCAACAGAATTGAATCAACACTGAACTGACTCGAGCTCAATAATGACACTACTATTGTCTGTTTTGAGCTGCTTTACAGCAGATTGTGAATTTGTCTCAGTTGATAAAGTCTACATTATTGATTCTGTAATTTTCATGTGTATTACTGTGAAGCTGCTTTGTAACAATCCATATTAAAAAATCACTATATCAATAAAGGTCATCTGACTGTCTATGGGAATTATAGCAAGTGAGTTGTTAGTGAATTAATTCATTTTTTTAAAAGTTCAAACAGATTATAATTAGTATTTAGACTTATATTTAGTCTCAGTCATCTTCCTAAGACATGTGAAAGCTTTTTTCCACCACAAAAAAAAATGCATTTTGAGTCAACTCAAAAATAAAAAAAAAAATTTTTTTTTCTTACTTTTTATCTTTCTATATATTCTGTGGCAGAAACGGGCTTCAATGGTGACGTACTCCAAACTGCGACTTATAAAATGCAAATTACATCAAGCAAAAAATTAGCAAATTTAAATTATTTGGAATGACAGAGGTACGTGAGCCCAAGTTTTATTGTATAGTACGTTACACAGTTTCCCTTTAAATACATTTGTTTAGGCTTAGTGTTTATATTACATGATGTTTTTATAATGAATGCCATTATATTTATGCTTGTTTTATCATTGTATTTTTAATTCTTGTTCCGTTCTGAATACCGTTATATTTAGAAAATGTATTGTGGCGTTCAAGGAACTAAAATCCATGTTTATAGTGATTACATGTTTGCAAAGGTTTTGGTTTATTACTGCTATTTGACAGTATTTCTGAATAACTTTACAGAGTGACTTATAGTCCTACACCATTTTTTCTCTCAACAACGCAGCTTTGCATTCTAGTCAGATGCAGCTCATTTTCCAGGAAATGCTGTAATTGTCAAATCAGTGCAGGATGCATTTGTGTAAATGTACAGGGGATAAGAATGGCCTACCTGCAGTAGGTCGATGACTAAACCAGGGTCTCCAAAGCTGCCGTTTTGTCTCTCATCTCAGACGGAGTAAGATGTTTACCTGAATGAGGCAAGTGATGAATACGGGTCATTATGCGCTCCAGCGAAAGTATATGGTGCCTTCGTTTCGCACGGGCATAATGCTTGCTGCAGATGTGTGTGTGTGTGTTATTATTATATCATATTTTCACTTCCACCCCTACTGGGCCTTTTCTGGTCTTCTACCCTTAATGATGCATTTGGCAAACGTGTGTCATTAAATCTCATCTTCCTCTCAATCCATCCCATGTTCTGCTCACTCACTCAAGTATTATTAATGCCATCAAGTGGTGACTTGGCCTTCGAGGCTTAAAAAGCATTGGCCGTTTGTGGCTACCGTAACAGCAAGCGCTCTTCAGAAGTCGGCCAGGTCTGTCATGTCCTCTCTCCGGGACTCTGGCTTGATGCACGATCTCTTGAACATCTCTCTAGACGAGTCTAGCCGGGTTCTTGGCTTGTTTGGTTTGCATGTTGGATTCGGCCATTTGGATTTATTCAAACCTCTCCCAGCTGCAAATATGCAGTAAATTAGTCCATTAAAAGTGATTGATTATTGAATGTGTCCGCCGCTCTACACCGCATCCCAGTTTCACAGCGTCTGTGTGGCCCACCTGCTCATGCAATCACAAGGATTGACTGGCGCTCCAGTTCCTCCTGAGGTTTTGTTTGACTGAGGTGGGCTCGTGCCCTCTGAGGTTAGCTGGCAAAACACAGCCTGTTCAATATGCTAAACATTGCCAACAGGCTATGAGTGAGCATATACTCGGGCCTGAAGGCTGTCTGAGAAACATGCACATGCACACATATATTTAGAGGCTATGAGATACAGTAAAACTATATATTTAGTGAGGCGATCCTATTTCAATCAACTTTATCTCTATACCATCTTTCAAGCAAATCCAGTGTAATTCAAAGTGCTTCAAAAGCAATTGACACAAAATACCAGCAATGACACGTTCATAAAACAAAAAATGACTCTTGGATAAGAAAAAAAAGCACATCAGTTTTATGCAATACAATCAGTGTGCACACACACACACACAAGATCAAACTCTTGAAAATGGTTGGCTTCATTTTTTAGGTTCAATGAACACCTCATTTTTAATACAGTGTAACAAGAGCGCAACAAATGAGTTCAGCATTGTATATTTGAGTAGAGAGTCTTGTGTGGGCCACAGCAGAGAGAATCACCTCCACACACTCACACAAACACACACACACACACACACACACGCGCACACACACACACACACACACACACGTGCTGCTGAAATGCCATGTCTGTCATCTCTGTCTGCCCCCTGCCTGTCATCGTGCACCACTTTTACCTCACCTCCTCCTCGTTTCCCTCCAGAAACCTGCTCCGGCTCATGCCATGGCTCTCTTTCACAATATTATTGTTGATTTAAACGGCCCTAGAGTCATGTGCCCCCTTCTCACACAAGCCCTTGTCTATCTCAAATGAAAGATTAAAAATGGCTAAATGTCTGTGCTGTGTATATATGGGTTTTATATGGTTTGATTTTGTTTTATAGCCTGGGTCCGAGCTCACTGCACCCCCAGGGAGGCTAAAACAAACTTGGGAAAGCAGCGCACAGACTCGAGTTACACAGCCTGTAATGCGATTGTGCTGGAAACAGATGTTAAATGTATGGAATTTAAATGTCTGCGTTTGCATCTGCTGTATTCCTCTCTGGATGATGCACTGGAGAGACGACTGGGCTTTTAGCTCTGTGGCCGTCGTGTCAAAACGAGGGCTCCAAAGATGTGGTCATGATGATGATGTGAGATTGGCTGCGTCTGTTCATCAGTTATGGCTTGTTTAAATGTAAAATGTAGTTTTATGATGGCAAATCTCTTTGGAATGGCAAATAGTTTTTATAAAATGAACACTTCCTCTTCTAAATGCTCTGTATAAACTGCATTTGAAGTATCAGTATACACACACCTGTGACCAAGCATCAGCTATATCACATCAGTTGATAAGTATTTATAATAATGTCATTATTTATTGAACATTCATGCAATTTAGCATATTTCTATGGCCACAGATATTTTTACCAAAATGTGAAATGTGGTTCATACAAAATGAACAGAAGGTTTTGTATTACTAAGAATGAATGAATTCATTAATTTATTTGTTTGTTTAATGATATTAATGTATTGTTGCATTATATTTATTAAATAAACCAAATAAATGTATTAATTTAATAGGAAACAATATTATATTGTATGTTTACACTTACTTAAAACAATGTGTGGGTTTTGTCACGGAATGACTCAAAATGATCCAAGTGCAGCTTTTTGTGATCAAAACAATAATTCAAAACAGGAAAATTCAAGGCAAAAATACAAGATCATCAAAGGCATGAACACATAACAGCAAAAGCAAGACTGAAGCCCCGAATGACAAAACCACCAACATATATACACACACCATAGGATGATCAAACTAACAAGGCACAGCTGAAACCAATGAAACAAACAAAAATAATAAGCATGCCCTCTGTTGGCTATACATGGGCACACCAACTAGACACTGTGACATAACCCCCCCTCTAAGGAGCGGATACCAGACGCTCCACCAGAAAACACAAAAGTTCTGGATGGGGGTGGAAAGAAGGCGCATCAGGGGGAGGGATGGCGGGCCAAGCCCGTGCAGCAGAAGCGGACCTGGAGACAGAGGTAGACAAGGATGCCAGCAGAGCAGGTGGCTGGGGCGGGGCAGGCAGAGTAGGGAGTTTGACTGTGGGCTCCCGGACTGGAGCGGACTCTATGGGCTCCAGGACAGGAGCGGACTCTGTGGGCTCCCAGACTAGGGCGGACTCTGTGGGCTCCCGGACTGGAGCGGACTCTGTGGGCTCCCGGACTGGAGCGGACTCTGCTGGCTCACGGACTGGAGCGGACTCTTTGGGCTCCCGGACTGGAGCGGACTCTGCTGGCTCCCGGACTGGAGTGGACTCTGTGGGCTCCCAGACTAGGGCGGACTCTGTGGGCTCCCGGACTAGGGTGGACTCTGTGGGCTCCCGGACTGGAGTGGACTCTGCTGGCTCCCGGACTGGAGCGGACTCTGTGGGCTCCCGGACTAGAGCGGACTCTATGGGCTCCAGGACAGGAGCGGACTCTGTGGGCTCCCAGACTAGGGCGGACTCTGTGGGCTCCCGGACTGGAGCGGACTCTTTGGGCTCCCGGACTGGAGCGGACTCTTTGGGCTCCCGGACTGGAGCGGACTCTGCTGGCTCCCGGACTGGAGCGGACTCTGTGGGCTCCCGGACTGGAGCGGACTCTGCTGGCTCCCGGACTGGAGTCGACTCTGTGGGCTCCCAGACTAGGGTGGACTCTGTGGGCTCCCGGACTAGGGTGGACTCTGCTGGCTCCCGGACTGGAGCGGACTCTGTGGGCTCCCGGACCGGAGCGGACTCTGCGGGCTCCCGGACCGGAGCGGAGTCTGTGGGCTCCCGGACTGGAGCGGACTCTGCTGGCTCCCGGACTGGAGTGGACTCTGTGGGCTCCCGGACTGGAGCGGACTCTGCTGGCTCACGGACTGGAGCGGACTCTTTGGGCTCCCGGACTGGAGCGGACTCTGCTGGCTCCCGGACTGGAGTGGACTCTGTGGGCTCCCAGACTAGGGCGGACTCTGTGGGCTCCCGGACTAGGGTGGACTCTGTGGGCTCCCGGACTGGAGTGGACTCTGTGGGCTCCCGGACTGGAGTGGACTCTGCTGGCTCCCGGACTGGAGCGGACTCTGTGGGCTCCCGGACTAGAGCGGACTCTATGGGCTCCAGGACAGGAGCGGACTCTGTGGGCTCCCAGACTAGGGCGGACTCTGTGGGCTCCCGGACTAGAGCGGACTCTATGGGCTCCAGGACAGGAGCGGACTCTGTGGGCTCCCAGACTAGGGCGGACTCTGTGGGCTCCCGGACTGGAGCGGACTCTTTGGGCTCCCGGACTGGAGCGGACTCTTTGGGCTCCCGGACTGGAGCGGACTCTGCTGGCTCCCGGACTGGAGCGGACTCTGTGGGCTCCCGGACTGGAGCGGACTCTGCTGGCTCCCGGACTGGAGTCGACTCTGTGGGCTCCCAGACTAGGGTGGACTCTGTGGGCTCCCGGACTAGGATGGACTCTGCTGGCTCCCGGACTGGAGCGGACTCTGTGGGCTCCCGGACCGGAGCGGACTCTGCGGGCTCCCGGACCGGAGCGGAGTCTGTGGGCTCCCGGACTGGAGCGGACTCTGCTGGCTCCCGGACTGGAGTGGACTCTGTGGGCTTCCAGACTAGGGTGGACTCTGTGGGCTCCCAGACTAGGGTGGACTCTGTGGGCTCCCGGACCACACACACGGCAACGGCAAACATGCTGATTTACTTCCGGTTTGTCGTTGACGCGTGTTCTGAGCTGAATCTCCGCCAAGCCAATTGTTTATCGTCTATTTTCTATCTTAAATTCCGATTTGATACACAATAATTTGTGTTTCTATAACGTGTGAATATATTCCCGATCGCATTCTGCAACGAGAATAATCAGAGCGGCTTGTTATCGCAAGTTTTATTTTGATTTCCCAAGTCCGCTATTAGCTTATAGCCCGTTAGCAAAGCCAGCGCGGGTTCCGCTAACACAGCTAATACCCCTTTTCACACACACATACACACATTTAACATTGTTTCACTGTTACTTGCTTAAATGGCAGATTCGTGTCTACCTTTGTGTGCAGGTGAGGACACGTTCGAGCTGCATTCGGCGCAGCTGGAGCTGGAGGCCGTGGAGACACGGATCCGCGAGCTGCTTGGGAAACAGGCCCAGCTGAGGAAACGGATAGCAACGCTGGAAACATCTCGGGCTGACGCTCATAAGTCCGGGGTAAGTATGCAACGCGCTGCTAACGCTCCCACCACCTCTACTCCGTGTGTTTCTCTGCACAGGCCCCGTGCACCCGGGACGCGATCGTCACAGATGGCCTTCACTCCGGCGCCGGGAAACCACGGACCCTGGGTGCAGCAGCGGAAGACGCGATCCAGGCCCCGGGCGACGACTTCTCCCCCCCCGGTCTTCGACATCTCATCCCGGAACCGCTTCGCCCCTCTCTGCGAGACTGATCGTGACGCTGTGGTCATCGGAGACTCAATCGTCCGGCATGTCCGTGCTACATTAGCTGAAGGTAAAGTGCACACTCATTGTCTCCCTGGTGCTCGTGTTCTTGATGTTTCTGTGCAGATACCCGCGATCCTGAAGGATGACGAGAGCGTTGCAGCTGTTGTGATTCACGCGGGGGCTAACGACACCAAGCTGCGGCAGACGGAGACACTGAAGAGGGACTTCAGGAGCCTGATCGAGACAGTACGCAGCACATCGCCAGCGACGACGATCATTGTGTCAGGACCTCTTCCCACGTATCGACGAGGACACGAACGGTTCAGTAGACTGTTTGCTTTAAATGAATGGTTGTTTTCATGGTGTACAGAGCAGAAAATTCTCTTTGTCAATAATTGGAATCTTTTCTGGGAGCGTCCTAGGCTATTTCGTGCTGATGGCCTGCACCCCAGCAGACTCGGTGCGGAACTCCTGTCAGACAACATCACCAGGACGCTACGCTCTATCTGACTAGTAAGCCAATTCTCCAATAACAGCTATGATGACTTTTGTTCTACCCACTTAAATGATAAAGGTACTTGCAGTGTCCAATCTATACAGACTGTGTCTGTTCCCCGAATATTGAGTTCAAAATAAATTTAATGCAGGATCTAGAACAAATCTGATCGTGATTAAACCAGAAAAATGCAAAATAAATGAACAAAAACAATTTTTAAAACTTGGGCTCCTAAATATCCGATCACTCACACCGAAAGCAGTTATTGTAAATGAAATAATCACAGATAATAGTTTTGATGTACTCTGTCTGACTGAAACCTGGCTTAAAACAAATGATTATTTTGGTCTAAATGAATCTACTCCACCAAGCTACTGTTATAAGCACGAGCCTCGTCAGACTGGTCGTGGCGGCGGTGTCGCAACAATATATAGTGATATTCTCAATGTTACTCAGAAAACAGGATACAGGTTTGACTCATTCGAAATACTTATGCTCAATGTTAAACTGTCAGATAAGCAAAATAAATCTGTCCTATCTCTTGCTCTGGCTACTGTGTATAGACCGCCAGGGCCATATACAGATTTTCTAAAAGAATTTGCAGATTTCCTCTCAGACCTATTGGTTACTGTTGATAAAGCACTAATTGTTGGAGATTTTAACATTCACGTTGATAATACAAATGATGCGTTAGGACTTGCGTTTACTGACCTAAACTCTTTTGGTGTCAAGCAAAATGTCACCGGGCCCACGCATCGTTTTAATCATACGCTAGATTTAATAATATCGCATGGAATTGATCTAACTGATATAGATATCATACCTCAAAGTGATGATGTTACTGACCATTTCCTTGTATCGTGCATGCTGCATATTACTGATATTAACTATATGGCTCCGCGTTATCGCCCAGGCAGAATTATTATTCCAGCCACTAAAGACAGATTCACAAATAACCTGCCTGATTTATCTCAACTGCTCTGTGTACCCATAAATACAGATGAACTAGACACAATTACTAGCAACATGGGAACTATCTTCTCCAATACGTTAGAAACTGTTGCACCCATCAAATTAAAAAAGGTTAGAGAAAAACGTGCTGCGCCATGGTACAACAGTTATACCCATTCTCTCAAGAAAGAAACTCGTATTCTTGAGCGCAAATGGAGAAAAAGTAACTTGGAAGTCTTTAGAATTGCGTGGAAAAACAGTATGTCCAGCTATAGACAGGCTCTAAAAACTGCAAGAACCGAGTATATCCGCAAACTCATAGATAATCACCAAAACAATCCAAGGTTTTTATTTAGCACAGTGGCTAGATTAACAAATAAACAGATGTCACCCGATCTAAATATTCCCTCACAGTTTAATAGTAATGACTTTATGAATTTCTTTACTGATAAAATAGATAATATCAGAAATACAATAACAAACGTAGATTCTACAGCGTCTAGTACTTCAGCATCATTCATCGCACCCAAAGAAAAACTGCAGTGCTTTACAACTATAGGACAGGATGAGCTAAATAAACTTATCACTGCATCTAAACCAACAACATGTTTATTAGATCCTGTACCAACTAAACTATTGAAAGAGTTGTTACCTGTTGCAGAACAACCGCTTCTCAATATTATTAACTCCTCGCTATCTTTAGGTCACGTCCCAAAACCATTTAAGCTGGCAGTTATTAAGCCTCTTATTAAGAAACCAAAATTAGATCCTTGTGAACTGGCAAATTACAGGCCCATTTCAAATCTTCCGTTTATGTCGAAAATATTAGAAAAAGTAGTGTCTGCTCAATTGTGCTCCTTTTTGCAAAAAAATGATATCTATGAAGAATTTCAGTCAGGTTTCAGGCCCCGCCATAGCACAGAAACTGCACTTGTTAAAATTACAAATGACTTGCTTCTTGCGTCAGACAAAGGCTGTATCTCATTGCTAGTTTTACTTGATCTTAGTGCTGCGTTCGACACTATAGATCATGACATACTGATAGATCGATTACAAAACTATACAGGTGTTCAAGGGCAGGCTCTAAGATGGTTTAGATCCTACCTGTCCGATCGCTACCACTTTGTTTATTTAAACGGGGAGTCATCTCAATTATCACCAGTAAAGTATGGAGTACCACAAGGATCTGTCCTAGGTCCTCTATTATTTTCATTATATATGCTGCCCCTTGGTAATATTATTAGAAAATACGGGATTAGTTTCCATTGTTATGCTGATGACACTCAACTATATATCTCAACAAAACCAGATGAAACTTCTAAACTATCTAAGCTAACAGAGTGTGTTAAAAATATAAAAGATTGGATGACCAGTAATTTTCTCCTATTAAATTCAGATAAGACCGAGATATTACTTATGGACCTAAAAACAGTACACAGAATCTCTTGGATTACAATTTGCAACTAGACGGATGTAATGTTACTTCCTCTACAGTTAAAAACTGGGTGTTATATTAGACAGCAACCTATCTTTTGAAAATCATATTTCCAATGTTACAAAAACAGCATTCTTCCATCTTAGAAACATTTCCAAGCTACGGAACATGTTAAGTGTTTCTGATGCAGAAAAGTTAGTTCATGCATTCATGACCTCTAGACTGGACTATTGTAATGCACTGCTAGGTGGTTGTCCTGCATCTTCAATAAACAAGCTACAGATAGTACAAAATGCTGCGGCTAGAGTCCTTACCAGGTCAAGAAAATATGACCATATTACTCCAATTTTACAGTCTCTGCACTGGCTACCTATTAAGTTTCGTATCAGTTACAAAATATTATTACTTGCCTATAAGGCCCTAAATGATTTAGCTCCTGCGTACCTAACTAATCTTTATCACGCTACAATCCAACCCGCTCCCTAGGTCGCAAAACTCTGGACTCTTGGTAGTACCTAGGATAGCAAAGTCCACAAAAGGAGGTAGAACTTTTTCATATCTGGCTCCTAAACTATGGAATAGCCTTCCTGAAAACGTTCGGGGTTCAGACACACTCTCTCTGTTTAAATCTAGATTAAAGACGCATCTCTTTAGCCAAGCATTCATATAATGCATCTCACAATCTTGTACTGCCAGTCTATCTGAACAAATGCACATTATTATGCTTTAGCTTGGGTTATACTGATAATTTCATCCAGGGTTATTCCTGGATGGAGCCGCTGCTACGCTAATTGTCTTACTGTTTCTATGTTACTGCCACGGGATTAACATCCCGTGGTAGTTAGGAATTACACAAGCTTCAGTCTGGATCCTACCCTTAAACGATAGAGATGACCGAACACCTGAGAAGAGACGATGACAACCCCTCCGAGGACCTCCGAGATGAGCCCCAGAGACAGATCTCCAGTGAGGACCTCGTCACCTAGACATCCATCGGGGAAAGACCCCTGGAACCAGTGGACCACTTACACTCTGACTTTGCTGCAGTTGGAACAAACTACTGATTCGTCTGGCCGGAGGGGAACTGGCCCCCCGACTGAGCCTGGTTTCTCCCAAGGTTTTTTCTCCATTCTGTCACCGATGGAGTTTTCGTTCCTTGCCGCTGTCGCCTCTGGCTTGCTCAGTTGGGGACACTTCATTTCCAGCACAATCATCGACTTGATTGCACAGATATTATTTAAACTGAACTAAGCTGGACAATGCCATTACTAAATTCAATAATGAAATGCATTCATCAGATAATTGAGTGTTAAATCCTGTCATTTTACATTATTGACAAAATTTGCCTATTTTGATATTGTGCAGTGCTTTGTTACAATTTGTATTGTTAAAGGCGCTATATAAATAAAGGTGACTTGACTTGACTTGACTAGGGTGGACTCTGCTGGCTCCCGGACTGGAGCGAACTCTGTGGGCTCCCGGACTGGAGCGGACTCTGCGGGCTCCCGGACTGGAGTGGACTCTGTGGGCACCCGGACTAGGGCGGACTCTGTGGGCTTCTAGACTAGGGTGGACTCTGTGGGCTCCCGGACTGGAGCGGACTCTCAAACTCCGAAATTCTCAACATTCCAGTCTCTAGAACTCTTTGAGTTCTAGGACTGGGATTTTAGCTACAATATGTAGCTAAAATGTATGGACAAAAAAATGTGGATAGTTATAGTTAAATTTCAATGATGACATAATAATAATAATAATAATGATGGTTACTATTATTATTATTAATTGACTTGTAATTAAAATTATTTGTGATATGATACGTATTACGTTTATTAAATCGAATAAATTAATACAAAAATAAAGTATAATGTCTGTTAAGTCAAATAAAATGTACTAAATATACAATAGAAAAATATAATTGAGAACATTTCAGGACTTGGCAGTAATTCATAATAATTATCATAATTCTGAAATGTATGTATGCATTTTTTATTTAAATGCTGAACATTTTTCTTTTAGAGATATGGTTAGGATTTTTTGTAGTAACTATAGTGAGCTTTATTTAAAATATTATATAAAAGTCTGTGGTGTGCATCTGTAAGTGTGTGTGTGTGTGTGTGTGTTCATGTGAGATGAGGTGTTGGGTCTTTTCCTCACTGTGTCTCTCTTCTCTTCTGGCATTCGGTGAGCTGTTATTCCCATCCATTAATCATTGGGCTAATTTGTTTTCACATGGTCCTGCTGACAGAGCGGGACTATTATTACAGTATTGGTGCTCCAGGTCGCCTCTCCGAGCACAGGCCTTATTATACCTCCCCTCACATCTCTCCAAGACACGGACGATTGGAGCAGACTTGTAATACAGTGCGGTGAGGAACAGCAGCGGTTACAGAGTTTGACTGACAGTCGGCCGCTCGGCTCAGGCCTGCCGTGTCAAACGCATGGCTGACTGTGATGTGATGGACAAGCTTCTAGCATTCACTCAGTGGGTTGGCTTTAGCTCATCATCTCGTCACACACAAACACCCATCAGTTCAGTGCCAGACAGCAAAGAACCGGCTCACAGACACTTAACACACAGACATTTCACTAAAACTGTCAGAAAATTAGTTTTCCAGTTTTTTTTGTTCCACTTTCCTCTCAACGATCATGCACTCTTGCTTTATGCATTTCAACTTTAGAAGTAGCTCAACTCTCCTGATGGAATTGACCTATCGGTAAGCCCCTCCCCTCGAACACAGACCAGCCAATGGCAGTCGAGTATCAGTTGCGGAGAACTTTGACATCTTTAGGTTTCAGCTCCATAGAGAAACATTGGAAGATGCGAAGCTCGCATCGGTTTTATGGGGTTTATGCTTCAAAAATGGAAAAGCGATGTGTCTGGGGTGCTTGTAACACTTATTCCAGGTATCCTGAGAGGATCGGCAATATAATTGATTTCATTGCATTTTCTGAATCTAAACAAAACAGAGCAAAATGAGCAAGATATTTACATTTGCAGTGCCTCTGTGTATAAGGCAAGAATCAAAGAGAAATGATGATTCAGTCAGTGTGGAAGAACTTGACTGGTCTGCAGAAAGACAGCTGAACACCTCTGGTGTGACTTTAAATGAGCCAAAAACTCATCACCAAACACCCATGACTTGTACACATGGGTACACTTCAAAACTGTTGCAAAAGAGGTGGAAATACAATTTGTAAGTACAATAATTTCTTTGTTGCCACAGTTTGTAAGTGCCTTTTCTCTTCTAAAGAAGGGGTGCCAGTACTTTTGTCCATATAATGAATGTACAAGTCATTGGTGTTTGGTGACATACCTAACTGAACCCTAACTTTTATATGTATATCTACATACAACATGTACAACACATCTAAGCTAGTGGAAGCATGTTTATAGACATCTATAGTACTGTCTGTGAGTGTGTGTGTGTGTGTGTGTGTGTGTGTGTGTGCGTGCGTGCGTGCGTGTGTGTGTGTGTATGTGTGTGTTTATACATCCTTTTTCAGGTTGTGGTTCAGGTGACTGTTTTTTGTAGAAAGAAAAGGTCTGTGATCCAGTTCATGTGGGAGAGACGTACATGCAGAGAAAGAGAACCCAAAAAAGATGAATTAGACCCTGTGGCTGAGCATGAAAAGTGGATAAATGTCTGAAATAACACATTGAGAGAACCAATCATGGCTTTGGCAAACCTTCCATGAAAAGAACAACTCCATTTGAACTTCTCCTCCACATTTCCCCTCTTTTTTATCTCTTTCCCTCATCATGCATTTTTTTTCTCACTTTCTCCCTCGGCCTCTTGTATAAATGAATGACCTGCGTTCGCCTTAGTGTCTGCCTTTTAACCCGCCGTGAATAATGGGACATATTCTCAAAAGGCCATCAAAATGCAATCTGCCCGGT
>QVTF01006827.1:0-26759 GCA_003573665.1 Oxygymnocypris stewartii
AGAGAGAGAGAGAAAGAAAGAAAAAGAGAGAGAAAGAAAGAAAGAAAAAAGAAAAGAGGAAAAGAAAGAAAGAGAAAGAAAAGAAAAAGAAAGAAGAAAAAAGAGAAAGAAAAGAGAAAGAAAAGAAAAGAAAAGAGAGAAAGAAAGAAAGAAAGAAAGAAAAGAGAGAAAAGAAAAGAAAGAAAAAGAGAGAGAAAGAAAGAAAGAAAGAAAAAGAGAGAGAGAGAAAAAGAAAAAAAGAAAAGAGAGAGAAGAAGAGAGAGCAAAAGGCAAGGAAAGAAAAAAAAAAGAGAGAAAGAAAGCAAGAAAGAAGTAACAGTAGCAGGGGGTCAGTGGAGAGCAGGTATCGGCCTTCACACTACCGCAGAGACAGCTCAATGATGCCGGCAGCGAGACTTACCACTCTGTAGGGTCTGTCTGCCTCCTGACAGCACACCCACAGGCAACGTCCCAGTGGGGGTCAAGCCCTTTAACTGCAACACACTCTCGTTCTCCTCTCTGAAAACACACCCACACACATGGGATATAAAATCAGCCAAGGTTTGGTTTCAAATTAGTGTTCATTTGTCAGTTATTTTCAAATTTATCTTAGTCCTGTGTTAAATGTCCTTGTTAGTTTTTAATTATATTTAGTCAACATTATCCTATTTAGTTTTAGTCAACATTTAGTCGACAAAGTCTCAACATTATTATTAATTAACCGCACAGCATTATTAATTTTGGCAGCCATTTTTTATTTAGTCTAACTCAAATGTTCACTTTAGTTATCATACTTAGTCAACCTTGTCCTGTTTTTTCGTCAAGTTTAAGTCAATGGAATGTATGAGCATTTTAGTAAGATTTCAGTCAAATCTTAGTCACATTTGTGTCACTCTTATGGTGACGAAATGGTTTTTTAAACAGATAAAAAATAGTTTTGCTCAAATTTATAATCCTGATGATCGTTGTCATTTGAGAATTGCACTTTCACCAGTAAGCACAAATCAATAGAATGTGGACTCATGGCATATTTTACCTCAGTATACGGATTTATTATGGGCTTTTTATTGTATAAATTAATACCAAAGACATATGCAATCTCGAGATCTCCGTCTACATTATGAAAACAGCTAAAACAAATAAAAAATATTATAACAGTGAAATTCCAAGTAATACCACTATAATTCCAAATTGCAATAGTCTGTTGCTCTATCAAAACAACAGCAGTTGAGTAAGTGCATTTATTCAGCAACCACAAATTTAGATCGCTAAACTCCAACTTGTTTGTCTGTGTTTTCAGATCATCGGTGGCGGTGCTTTCGCAATGAGGAGCGAGTGCCTGCACATGGTTGCCAGATTGCTTAAAATAAGCAAAACACTGGGCAAAAAATGTATCCTTGTAACAGCGAAGCTCTGATTCAGGGATTTTAACTCTTAATATCTGGCAACCGCACTCATGAAATTTCATGTAGTAGAGGTGTGTAAAGCAGTCCGAAATAACATTATCTCCTTTTTTGACGAAAATAAAGAGGTATTTGTTAAAGTTTTTCTTATTTTAGTCTAGTCATATTTCGTCAACGAAATCACATGTTGATAAAGTCAGTTATCCTTTATTGACCTTATTGTCGTCTCATCTTCGTTTCGTCTAGGGTTAGTCTTAGTCATGGGAAAAAAGCTTGTCAACAAAAAAAAATGTGTCAGTCTTCGTTAACGAAATTAACACTATTTCAAATTAAGTGAAAAGAAAGAGTCAGGATTTAATTTGACTTCTGAATTTATGATGTGAAACAAATAAAAAAATGTGTCCACCATAAAGAAAAAAAAACATGTATAATTGAAATATACATGTATAAAAATAAACAAATATCAATAATAATTGCATTTGTAAATATTAGGTTTTGGGGGAGTCACACCATGTGCGATAATGACCTGAACTAATCTTATCTTGTCATAAAAAGGTCAAATGATCTGATCTTTTACGAGACTTATTGACCTTATATTTTTCAAATAAATAAGTAAATAATGTACATATGTATTATCATTATGTATATGGGATAGATACAAGCAGAAAGACAGATCTACCTTAAAAATATTATTCGCATTTTATAAACCTCTCGGAGTATCAAATACTGTTGCTTATGCTTTTGAGGAATAGGTCCACATCTCTGATGTGCAGAACTGAGCGTGTGTGTAAAATCCTTGGCCATGAGGGATTTGTACGTTAAGTGTGTATATTCACCTAAGAACAGAGAAAACTCTGGCCATCTTGCCAATGGCACGAATCTTATTTCGGATCACCTCCTTGCGGACCGCCGGGGTGCCACCTGCAACAAACATGCACAAATGGGGAGGGGGGAGAGAAAAAGAAAGAGTGAGGGAATGTTAGGGTCTAGTTTTATTTATGGGAATAATTTAACTGTATATCTGTCAACTTGAAACTTGTACATTTTATGAACTACTAACTATCTGATGACAGGAGTCAAACGTACTTCAAATCAAACGAGCCATTACATCCTGAACTCCCATAAGGCATAAATAAACCCCATTTCAAAACTCAAAGGCTCACAGACACACTGAGGAAGTGTGTCAGGCCAAGTTAAAATTATGCACCATTCAAAAAAAAAGAAGGACAAATCAAATGGGCATCAAGAACAGTAAATGGGACACTGTATTCCTTCATGACAGCTCCTCAGATGTGGGGTGGGAGCGTTCAGACCGGGTTCATCTGGTTTCATTACAGCAGAAGAGGCATCACTGTACTTCATGGCTCTTGTGTTAGGAGCAGTAATTCATTTTAAGTGACTGAATGGAGACACAGGTTGTCGGTCTCAGCTTAGGTAAGCCGCTAAGTGCAATACATGTCTGGGTAGAAGGTTAGCAATATATTTGATTCACTGATAACTGACAGCAAAAAGAACATGCTTCGAAGGCATTCGTAAAGTATAGAACAAGCACTGTTTATGTACTTCCTTTCTCTGCAGTTTTATATCTTCAAAAAAACAGATGAAACAGAGCAGGAAGCCCATTTAAATCACACAATTAATGCTGAGTTTGAATTTAAAGCAACTTGCACACAAGAATATAGTGTCCTAAATCAAATTAAATGGGTTATGCGCAGAGGACTAATATGCACTAATCAGAGTACTATTAATTGATGAGAAAAGGGGCATATTAAATAGAGATGAAATGTTGAGAAGACAAAAGAAATCAAAGAATGGAGACATTTAATTGATGAGGTTAACAGCACACTTTTTACATTTTAATTGAAGTAAATGTTTATTATAGAAGTTCCTGAATGGGAAATAAAAAACTGGTAACACTTTAGTACAGGGATCAATTATCACTATTAACTAGTAGCATGTTTAATATTAACATATTGGCTGTTTATTAGTACTTATACTCTACATCCCTAATCCTGCCCAATTCCTAAACTTAACAACCGTACTGACTATTAATAAGCAGTAAATTAGGAGTTTGAGGCAAAATTCTTAATTAATGGTTTGTTAATAGCAAGAATTTGAAAACAAAGTTTGTTTCAAGGTGGTAAACAGTATACAATTTAGTTTTGTGAAATACACTATGATTAAAGTGGCCTTATTATGGATTTTTGAAAATTGTCTTTCATGCAGTATGTAACAGCTCTAAGTGAATGAAAACATCCTTCAACGTTTTTAAATCTGAAAGTGCACAGTGTATAAAGTTATTGTCTCTCAAAAGAAAGAGTCGACTCTGAATCATTGAAACAAGTTGTTTTTAAAACGAATCCCAATCCGTTTCATGTTGACCTGAAACATTAGCTTCATGTTGAACATTAAAACATTAGCATATTGCCCGCCCATTTGTTGGTCTTTCCAAGTTGGTCTGAATGAAAATGCAAATTCATTCTTTGCCACTAGGCGCAGCTTATGGAGCGTAAAAATAGCGGTTTCCCCGATAACGGCTGTACACAAAGCAGCACTGCAAATGCTGCTTTATCAGGCATTACAGGGATGATGAAATGAAAATGAGATCGGTTCATTTGGAAAAATTAACCGTTGAGCGAATCGAATCGTTTGAGAGTCATTGAGCAAGTAAGGTAAAAATAAATGCATTTATTATAGAACAATGAAAGTGTTTTTTGACTGCATGCATGTCAACCTGTTGTTGGGGACTCCCAAAACATGAACCTTTCATTACCCATAATAGGAGAAAGGATGCATTCGTTTGATTAATAGTGACAGTAAAGACTTTATAAAAATTACAAATAAATGTTGCTGATGTGAACTTTCATTATATTGGAATGATTCAAATAGATTAACAGTTATTGAAACTGTAAGGATTTTTCACAATATTACAGATTTTAGTTTTTTTCCTCCCATATAAATAAAGCCTTGAGCTTCTTACCAACCACAAAATTGCGTATATCCTCAACCTGTATAAGACTACAGCTGTGGCTCAACTGAATTTATTTGGGGTTTACAAAAAGCTACAATTCAACAAAAGCACCAAACACAGACCCATCCATGAGAGGAAGCTCAGGAAGTTCAAAAAACTACTTTTCATGTTTTTACCTTCACACGTGTCGTCTCCCTCTGACATGAGCTCATCATCTGAGCAGATGTTTAACACGTTGACCAGCATCTCTGTTACTGAGAGGAAATGAGAGAAGACCAACTTTAACATATGCTTTTCAAAAACCATACTTCTGTTATTAATTACATGCTTAGTGGGGGTGGCACGGTACACAGATGTCACGGTTCGGTCCATACCTCGGTTCGATACAATTTCGGTACAACAGGGGGAAAAAAAATCTACTATGCTCGGTTTCTTTTCATTTATTTTGAACAGACAGTAGTGCAATAAAAAAAAATAGTCCACCTAGATGTGAAGATATTAATTATTGATACTAATAATATAATTACATTGTTATATTATATATGAAATCTGTTTTGTTTTCATTGTGAGTGTACACAAATAAAAGCAGACAGAGCACACACGCATTTTTATTTTTATTACTTGTATATATTGAACATTTAACATTCAAAATTATTACAAAATGTTACAAACATGATCACGTTTCCTAAAACACACACAAAACATATCAGTTCCAGCATTGCTAAATGTAGGCTACTTTATCAAAATCAAATACAAACATCAGCGCACCCGCCTCTGTGTTACCATTGGAACGCGACTGAATTAATGTAACTTACAAAGCCTATCATTTACATAAAAAATAATTGTTTAGCATTCAGATAAGTTACATCGCAAACAAGGAAACAAGCCTTTAAGTATGCTCCTTTGTCAGTCCATGTGAGAGACACGTTCAGAAACAGCACATGGTCACTGTCCAGGGGGCTTTGTTTTCAAGCGCGCAACTCACAGCATTCGCTGTTCTTCTGCTGGCGTTGGCGGTTATCAAACAGCGTTGCATTACTGCGGGCACCCTTTCTGAATTGGGGGTGAATTGCCTGTATTCGTCGTAAGGCCTCATGCACCGAACCGAGAGGTACGTACCGTGACGGTTCGGGACGAATACATGTACCATGCCACCCCTAATGCTTAGGCTTTAAATCTATCTAAATCACATTATTCATAGTGTTCAACATATGATCACTATGTACAGATATGCATTTGGTTACTCCATCCAGACAATTTGTCTGAATGTTTCCTTGAGGATAACAGCTTGAGTAAAACTCATTTCTAAAACCACATCCCATAATTTTGCAAAAGCACTTCTGACGTCAAAATCAATAAAAAAAAAAAAAAAAGATTACGCCGTTCCCTTTTTCTCTTTACCTTTTTCCCCGACGAAGGGCAGTGACCATGTGAACACGTCCATGAAGTTGGGCAGCCAGTACGGGTGAGGAGAGCAATTGAACTGCCGTATGTTCATGACGTTGTTCTCGTATTTCAACACAGCAGCTTGAGGGGTTAAAAAAAGAAAATTAAACAAAAGTCATCTGGCAATGGCACTGGCTCAAAACTGTCTTAAGAGCTCTTACCTTTGTTGTTATACACATCTAAGTAGTTTGGTGCAGAGAAGATTGTAATTAAAGAGGGGAAGCCTGTCGTCTGACTTTTTCTGTACATTCGATACCTAAGGAGGTCAGTGAAACGGGACAGACATTGTCAGTAAGAGTGGTTTCCATTCAGTTCAAAGCAGTCTGGTTTATAAGTGTGGTGTGCATTATACTCACCCTGCATCCTGGGCTTCATGTGCTCTTATAACTGACAACAAGTTATTATTCATCAGAAAGTCACATACTGCAGGGTAACTGTTAGAGACGGAGAGAGAGGTGCAATTAGCAAATCCAGCAGTCCATTAGTCAGAACGGCATGACTAACATTGAGAGGTGCGACTGTGAACGGAGACTGTGTAGGCAGCCATCAAACAAATGTGCATGTGGGCAGACTGTCAGCTGGAGTACCTGTAGAAATAGGAACATCCTCTCACACTGTTGTGACAAAAGTGCTCCGAGCTCTTTTCGCTGCCGTAGTCCTCGCCAGGGTCAGACCACAACAGGTCGCACATCGGCCCGAAAGCTGGAGGCTCTTTAAACCGGTCTAACTGCAGCACAACAGTGCAAAACAAACAATTAGAATTTCTGTTCTGCAACACCATCTTATCCATCACTGCAACAAAACATGCAATCCGTTCGCATTTGCTTAAAATAAGTGATTATTTAAAGCATGGAGCAAACCATCATCTTATCCAAGCACATGTTAATTAAGGAAATAACTAAACATAAGCATTTTATGGACACAAACAGACCAAAAAGTGTTTTAACCAAATATGTGTTTACACATCTCAAATACTTTTTAAAAGACGTTCAATTATTATTATTAGTAGAACGATTACTCTTAAAAATCCCAAATAATTAATTTTTTAATTTATACAATAATTAAAAAAATTATATTATTATTATTACTATCATATAATTAAAACAAATTTAGAGAAAAGTCAGAATGGCTGACTTGTTTTAAACCGTCTAAAAATGTATTTAGCATGATTGTTATAAAAAAAATATTTTGCATAATAACTATAGTAAAAGCAGTACAGTATATAGCAGTATAGTAACAATAATGTATCCATTTTATGACAATTAAAAAAAATTAAGTGTCTTGTTATTTATTATTATTATCAACTGAAGGGTTTCAATATTTATTACATATAATAACAATGATAATAATAATATAGTAATCAAATAAACTGGTTGACTCCAAACAAGGCAACCATCATAAACTTCTATTTTGCTGTAATTATAAAATAATAATAATAACCATTTGAAATGTTTTTATTTTTTTATATAATAAAAAGTGTCTTATTACCGTTATTTTATAAATTTTCTATTACTATTTATATAGATCATCATATTTATATAAATTAATAAAATAAATGTAAGTGTTTAAATATACATTATTAATACCAATACTAATAATAATGAAAAGGAATTGCACAGGATGGTTGCTAGTTGACTAACAACTGATCATTTTGAATGGCGAAGCAGAATAGTGAATTTATATAGATTTTACATCTATCTTTTTTAGCTTACATTTTCTTAACAGCAGTGCTTTAAAAGGAGAAAAGGAGAGTTATAGATGTAACTTCTCAGAGAGAGTTTCAGCCTGTTGGCATCTTGCTGCACTTTAGCAGTACAACTCTCTCCGAGAAATTGCATGTCTAAATTCATCCCCTTCAATGCATCATCACAACAGCGAAACATGCATCACCTTCATGACAAATTCAGCACCTTCCAATACTGTCCTACCATGAGCATTGCACACACAACGCAACAGCACGTGACTAAAGACAGCGATGCCCCACATCTTTCTTACTTTCCGGATGTCGTCGAGGCAGGTGACCTCGGGGGACAGGCCTCCGTGAACGCACAGGAACTGCTGGTTGAGCAGAGCGGCCAGGGGAAGGCAGTCAAAGGAATCCATGCAGGCGTCATACACGCGCTCCGAGTACTTAATCTTGCCTGCGATGAGAAAACCACAATAAAAACATCTATGTATCTCCGAACAGGCGCAAGCCGAGTGAATGAGCTTTTCAAGCCAAGGCTGTCACACCGTCTGTTTGAGATATCACAGTAATGCTGGGTGGGTGAGGGCAGAGCGGGGCTTGCCAACTTTCCAAGGCTGGAGGAATAGATGGAAGAGGAGGAGGAGGATGTTGCATGCCTTGTTAGGTGATGTTGCAGCAGACCCGCGTGCTAATTGGGATGAACTGAGGAAAACAGTGCGGCAGGAGGCTGATTAAAGGAGGCTGATGCCAGAGACAGGTTACACGTGGAACAAGGGCCGCATACCGTCGTTAAATCCTGACATTTTTGAACGGGCCAGCTGTGCAGCGTATTGTAAACAGCAGCACTGATAGATGAGACACAGGCAGCCTCGTGATGAGCAAAGGACAACACTGCAATGAGCCAGCAAGTGGTGAAGTAGCACATCATTATCAAAGGCCCTTTGATTAGCTGGACGGAGAAACAGCCAGCCTCAAACTAGGCTGAATGAATGCATTAACAGCCAAGATTCTGCTGAAACAGGAATGCCATTGTCCACTGGGTGGTTCCTGATTGACTAAATTAGGGAGTTTTTATTGGAGAGTTTTTGGTGCAGAACCACAGGTGTATTGTGCAAACTACACTTACATTTATGCATTTAGCAGACGCTTTTATTGCATTCAGGTTATACATTTTTTTGTCAGTATGTGTGTAATGTGTGCACTTCATAGGAATGTTTGGATAGCTATAGAAGAATTAATATGTTCACGTTTAAAAAAATATTTATTTAACTTACAGATCTCAGCTTAAGTTTTGCTTCCTTATTATCCTTCAGACGTCATTCTAATATGCTGAAATATTATCAGTGTTGCTGATCTAATATGCTGTTTTACAACAGTGAAATTGTTGTGCTGCTTAATATTTTTTGGGAATTTGTGATCATTTAGTCTTTTGACTAACAATATAAGTCTTTAATATCAATTATAACCATTTCAACACATCCTTTCTTGCTGAAAAAAATATCTTTAAAAAATGAAAAAGAAAAACAATTCTGATCCCAAACTTTTGAATAGGGTATATTGTATCTTTATATTAATCTTTTAAATATACACTGTTCTTTTTAACTTTTTTAAATATCACAGGTCCCCAAAAATATTAAGCAGTACAACTGTTTCCAACATTGATTATAAATCAGCATATCAGAATTATTTCTGAAGGATTATGTGACACAGAAGTGAAGACTGGAGTAATGATGCTGAAAATTCAGCTTTGCGTCACAGGAATAAATTAAACTTTCAAGTATACTTAAAATAGAAAACAAATATTGATCAAATAGATAGGCTACAGCCTATCTATTTGATAAGGTGTGTTCCCATGCTCAGTGGTAGAGCATTGCGTTAGCAGCGCAAAGGTTGTGGGTTCGATTCCCAGGGAACACACATACTGACAATAAATGTATAACCTGAATGCACTGTAAGTCGCTTTGGATAAAAGCGTCTGCTAAATGCATAAATGTAAATGTACAGCCTTGATGAGCATAAGACACTTTAAACAAATGTTACTAATCCAAAACTTTTGAACGGTAGTGTGTTATAATGTAAAAAAAGAATTCTCAGGTGACCTAAAATGTACATAATTTAGTTACATCAAGAATGAATGAATGATGCATTTATAAGGGTCAAATCAAATATAAATAGCACATTTAAGTTAAAAGTTACACACTTTTTGTGCAGTATAAATAATGTTTTTGCTCAGGTGCCCGAAATGTCCGCCCAATAGATAAAAGTTTCGCTCATCAAGAAAATGTTTTTAGAGGAAACATTGCTCCCACGGGTCCTTAAATTTGATACAACTAAATTGAAGAGTTAAGGCCTTAACAAGTTAAATACATTAAATAGTATAAGAAAAGTCTTAATTATAATTTTTCAAATTGCCTTAAATAGATTCATTCTGCAGATACCATGTAAATATTCAAATAAAACTCTTTCCTTGCTATTCGTTGATTTGTGTATTGAAAATGTTTTTGATTAACATTTATGGTTTTATTTTATTTGGGCTAGTTAAATTAATCTGAGCTACCAAAATCTGAAGAGTACCTGCCCGAAGGGCTACCAGGGATTTAGAAATGTTGCGAGCCCTGCTCTTCTTATAGCGCAACTGACTGAGCATTATCACGCAGAAACTCAATGATTGAATTAATGACTAACTACACAATCAATCTCTTATTTACACTGTGTATATGCTGTTCTCTCTCTCCCGTGCTAACAGGTAGATCTGCGAGTATGTAGAACTCTACTTGCGGAATAAAAAAAGAGCTCCAAGCGGATTCAGATTAAACTACAAACTGGACATTGCTTTCAACAGAGATGCCTGTGATTGACTATAATACTCAACACTGCAAAATCACGTAGTAAATAAACCTGTGGTTCTGTAATTTCAAACCAAACACGCACACAGAAACACACAGGAGCATTTAAAAGCGGTTGACTATAAGCGGGTATATCATTTAATTGGTACTAATGGTACTGTAAAAAAAGAGCCCACCCTCCTCCAATCACAACTTTCTTATCTAATCTGCACGGATCTAGTAAGTGACCTATTTTGATCTTAAAAAGGTGAGTTTTCACCGAAAGGTGAGCAGTTTGCAGCTATGATATATAAATAGCTAAGGTTTAACCTAAACTGTCCAAAATAACAGTTTTTCAATGATTCAATAGTAATAATAATAATCCACATACTTAATCATAGTAAAATGTAACAGTAAAAAACGTGAGCTGAGAAACTACATAGTATCTGCTGGAAGCAAAGATATATTAGCCAAAATATTTAATAAACACCAGTCGACGAGGGATTTATAACTTGCTGAACGAAGGGTGTAACAATTTTGCACAGCCTCTGTGTGGGTCTGCTGATCATCAGCTGCTGGTGGAAAGCAGGCAGCCGTTCGATGTGAGGGTTTCAGTTAGCTGTCAGTGTTTGTCACGACTGGGCTGATGTAAATCTAAGTGGGGAGTGAAGAGCACTGACGAGCGCTGAGGGACGTGATTGAGCTCTGTGCCTGCGGCCCGCCATTCCATACTCCCCTGACACGGTCTCTCTCGGGATGCCACGATGGTGGCATGACAGACTTGAATGACAGGACGTGGCAAAATCTCATTTAATTCTCTTGATAATGTTTACACACACACGCTCTGAGTTTCTAAAGAGCTGAGCTTACATTCTTGTTTAAAGGTGAAGTACTCTGTGAGATGCCGACATTCGTGGTTGCCTCTGAGGAGGAAGAGGGTGGTCGGGTAGTTGATTTTCAGGGTCCACAGATAGAGCACACACTGCAGATGCAAACAGAAAAAGCATGTCACAAAAACACAATAGCAATGCTATCATATATCCCTATAGTGTTTCTCACAATTGCGCTGATACTTCAGTTTTTTGTGTGTATGCATACCATTTCCTAGAGCTAAAATAATGAAAATCCAGGTCACTGAAACCTCGAAACCAATTTTTCTCAGTGAGGTCGTTTTTGAAGCACTAAACTAGACATCCTGCAGACTAGATTTGTCTTGTACATTTGGTGACATTTTAATCTTGATACATCTATGAAAACATGATGAATGAATGTTTATTGAATTGTAACATATGCATCGCAATGCATTTCACATTATAAGGTGGTTGCATTTACCCAGTGCCTCAGTATGGACCATGTGTTAAAGAGACTTGTTATCCAAGTAGAAATTGAAAAATATGTTCAGTCAAGCCTACACAAACACAATACTGCTGAACACAATCATTAGCATTCTCATTCAGCTCAAACTAATATGCTGGAAGGCTACGACACAGCAGGTTCAGTGTTTAAGAGGATTATACCTCCATTACTCATGATATTTTATTAAAGGAATAGATCACCGAAAAAATGAAAATCTTTGTACAACACACTAGCATATACGGTATGCAGTTTTTCTTTATGCATAGAATATTTTAATGACTGACTTCATTTGCCACTGCAGTGGTATAAAACAGCACACTGGGAGAGTTGGGGCGGACTTGCCCTTCCATTTCAAAACAGTCATATCAATAAAGATTGTTTAAGAGCGGACTGGATGCAATTGTTTTTGTATAAATCTTTTTTAAGTATTATAATTGTGTATTTTTATCCCCCAAGACGACCAATGTTCACTGTTTTCGATGAAGTTCTGTTATTTTACACGTCACTAAAGTAAATTAACATTTAATAAAAAACACATTATAAAAACATCCAGGTAAATATATTTCTAAAAATACTTTTTTTGTTGGGTTAGTCAAGTAAGAAATAAATCACTGACATACACATTGAGGTCAACAGAGTGCATGAGTTTTTTTTTTTACCAATACTTTTATGCAATAATGCATTCAATTGTTCAAAAGTGAGAGTAAATACATTTATAATGTTACAACAGATTTTTATCCCAAATAAATGCTGTTCTTTCAAACTTTCTATTCAAATAATCATAGTTTCCAAATAAATATTAAGCAGCACCTGCATTCAACATTTATCATGAGAAACCAAAATATGAGAATGACTCTGTAGGATCATGTGACATTTGAGACTGTAATTATGATGCTGAAAATTCTGCTTTGCGTCACAGGAACACATCTTACCGACCCCAAACTTGTGGACAGTAGTGTACCATCTTTAGTAACTGTATACAGCAAGTTTTTCTTAAGCAGAAAGCTAGAGTCTACCAGTGGCGGATGTACAATCCAAACATGCTGAACCACAAACACATCCTAGCAGACAGAACACTTTGCTGTGTTAAGCAAGACTTTGATTTTAATCATTTCACATCTACTTCTGATATCATCTCTCAACCCCCAAACTCTGAAACGGTGTAACTAACCTGCGTAAAGTTATTAATGTTCGCTTCAAACCTTAACCTGTCAGTCACTCGGTGTGCTCCATTAGCTCATCTCCACTATCCCATTAAACACCCACAAGGATTTACAGTTCACACATGGTTAGATTATCCATAGAACACCGCTGCGTAACAGTGAACAGGATTTCGGTGTTAATCTGCAGAATACACAATGCTTTCTCCATCCTCTGAGGAAGGATACTCTGCGTTAAGATTGCAGTTATCTTTAAAGTGGCCCAGCAGTTGTCCATTTCATCAAACACTGAAAACGAAACATTCTCCACACAGCTCTGGGTATCAGGGTGGGCCAAAGTCTGGTGGCGTAACCTACGAAAGCGTTTGATGACTGCAGCGTCCCAGTCAGAGGGCATTAGCAGGTGGTGTGGTGGATGACTGAAGTTCAGTGCGTTGTGGTCTGTGATGTCCAGGGAGGGAGTATGAACTCAGCGTGGCCTTTGTTGTGAAACACACTCTCTCTTTCTATGAGGCTCAGGTGGCCGGTGGCCCCGGACTCTCAGCTGTGTTTGATGGTATTGAGCAGCGGTGTGTCCGCTCTCTTGGGCCGCTTCTTTTAACCATGACATTTCTCCCGCCCCTGAACTTTACAACCAAAGCATTGTGGAAGCTTTTTGAGGGCTTGCGCTTGCTGGCCTATTCAGAGTGACATCAGACATATCAGATATCAAGGCCAATGATATAAAAGATACCAGCTGATAAACCGGACCAGAAGATTTCTGTAACTATTTACATGCAATTCGATGTTGAGAAGCGTGTTCTCTTGCCTGCAGGATGGCGGGATCAATAATCTTTAATGCCATCTGCTTCATCACTGTGGCTGCTTTACAATGATGATATAGTGTTACAGGCAGAGATGACATGCTGATTGCATCATCACAATGCATGCTGGAACAACAGAGGCTGTGTGAATAGCACAGCCACATGGCATTCTCTGAGGGCCAAGTTTTATTAAATGCGAACGTCTCAAGTGTCTACAATGAGCAAGATGTGTTCATTTGTCAAAGATGTGTTCAAAAGGCCTTGAATATTTCAAAAGTCTTTGTATAATGATTATAAAGAGATTTAAAACAAAACTAGCCTTTTTTTTTAAGAATGTTCTGGATTCAAAACATTCCCTGTTTTGCTCCATAGACTTCTATTTAAGTGCATTACTGTACACTTGTTTTGTGATCTGAGCAAGCCGAGATTATTTTCTAATGTAATCGACAGCATTCCACTGACACTGCTGATTTTAATCTGTAATGCATATTGAGAGCTTAATTTGTATTGAACTTGTAGCATTCCCTTAATTATGCTTATTTAGGCATTACAACACAGAAACAGTTGTTTATCACTTGACCCTAATTTACATAACTTGCAAACATTACAATTACACTCACCTCAATACTGAAATAGCCTCGATCCACATAGTCTCCCAAAAATAGATAGCGTGTATTCTGCGGGGAACCCCCCACCTCAAAGAGCTTCATCAGGTCAAAAAACTGCCCATGGACATCTCCGCACACTGATGACAGAGACAAAACACGTTAAGACAAACACTTACATTTGAAACAACAAAAACAGAGTGACATTATTAAAAAGATGTGGCCAAAATGAAAACATTGGAGAACGTCACAGAAAGAAATGAAGAAATATCAGACATTGAGTCCACGCAAGGAGGTCAAGGACATGTCTTCAGGAGCTCTAGATGGGAGCACAAATCTTAAAAGGATAGTTTACCCAAAGATTCATGTCGTTCCAAACCCGCAAGACCTTTGTTCATCCTTGGAACACAAATTAAGATATTTTGCGCATAAATATTCTCGTAGCTTCTGAAAATTACAATGAACAACTGAAGTCACATGGACTGTTTTAACATATCCTTACTACATTTCTGGGCCTTGAACATGGTCTATCCCTGTCTATGCAGGGTCAGAAAACTCAGATTTCATCAAAAATATCTTAATTTGTGTTCCAAAGATGAACGAAGGTCTTACGGTTTGGAATGACACGAGCGTAGTAAATTAATGAAAGAATTTTCACTTTTGGGTGTACTATCCCTTTAAGATTTGAGCAACCGAGAGTGCACAAATAATAAAACCACTAAAAAGAAGTGCACTAATACTAGGCCCACTCAAAACGGCTGAGTGAAACATATCAATAGTGGTCGCCACAAACAGGATGTGGCCAAACCAACCCTACTTCCGCTTAAACCTCCACAAGATAAAATGTTTCAGGCAGAAACATCATCTCAATTATTCATGCCACAATTTCTTAGTTTTTTTCTTGCAAGCCAATTATCATGTATCTAGTGCGTGTTACGAAAAACATGAGAGTGCACAGGGGGGGTTGAGGGAGGGGGAAGATATGGATAAATGTGCCCATTTATATCTACACACCTGTTTGTGTGTCTGCTCGAGTGTATGGCTAGTGCTGGGGGTTTCCTGTGGCCTCCACTGGGGAATTAAAGAGTGGGTGTGTGTGTGTGTGAGAGAGAGAGAGTCTAGGATGCAACTGTTTCTCTGACCTTTACAGAGCGAGCACATTTGGGGTTGCTGTGGAAGACTAGCTCCGTATGAAAATAATCACGCTCTTCTTGCTGGCTTGAGGATTAAGTCGGGGTCAAAACTAAACCTAAAGATTAAGTATGATATCAGAGATGCCCGATCAAGTACCCACAGAACATTGAGGGTACTTTTACTGGTCTAAGATTACGTTCCCCTTGAGAAGAACCATATCGCTGTAAACTAACTAGTTGATGAGAAAGCTTGTGGGCGGTGGGCATCGTGTTTTTCTGTGATCGTACGGCATTAGGTGTAGCGAAGATCCTGTGAGAACCACATCCTGGATGTAGACGCTGGTTGTGAATCACGACAGGTTTTGTTAGCGTCGCCGAACAGTGAGTCATCAAGTGTGCAACCCCCTACCTGTGATGGGGGCCTCCACTTCGAGCATGCATTTCTCATGGCGGAGGACGTTGGCACCGTCATTGATGATACGTAAGGCTGCTTCTTCCTCCAGACGGCCCTCTTTCACCAGGTGGCTCTTCAAAAGCTCCACCTTGGGCTTGCCATCCTCGTACAGCTCTTTCAGGGTGAGCCGTGTCGTGGGAGGGTACGGCACAGCTGTGGGAAAGCGAAAGAAAGACTCACTTTTTTTGGTCTTGCTAGTCACAGGGAAACCCTGCAGGCAAACATTTCATACATTAGAGAAAATAATATTGTACATATACATGAAGACATTATACATGTTTTTAGCCATTTTGACTGTACAAAATGGATTACAGCTTTGAGCAATTCAGATCCCATATTGATTTGGAACTACCCAATAGAGCGTCACAACAAATGTCTAAATTTAAAGCAGCATGTTTACAGTCACGACCGTGCAGTCGATAACAGTGTGGTGAAGTCTCCGAGTCTACCACAGCATCTGTTGACCGAGGAGTCTCCAAGTTAAGGAAGCGCAGCTTCTACACAATTTCAAAGCCAGATGGTGTGTGATAAGAGTGCAGAACCAAAAAAAGAAAAATGTGTTACGGTGTTACACCAAATAAAAATATCTCAGCCCAAGAGTTTCTTAACTTGCCACTCTCAGGCTTCCATCACAAGTAACTCAAAGCTTGTCAGTCAAACTGGATTTTTACATTTCAGAACCTAAACCCGGCCGAATCATTCAAGATTTTAAGACAAGCTGTTGGAAAAATGTGCAGTTTCGAACATTCTTAGTGCTTGCCTGTGCAAAACTCTCTGCAATGATACAAGGGTGTTATACAGTTGCTAAGGTGTTCTGAACAGTTGCTAACTGCTTGCTAAAAAGAGCCCACTACCAAGTCTTTTTAGCCAATTTTTTTGAAGGTCAATAGACAAGTATCTTCTTTTGTATTGTTTATTTTAGTGTGCTGATCTTTAATAATTAAGCATTACAGATTTTAAACACCCCAAACCTTAAAAACAATGCAATCTCAGTACACTGGGACATTACGGTTTCCATTAACTTTTCTTGACATGTGACTGAGTGACTCAGTGACTGAGTGAATGAGTGAATTGACGAATGACATCAGACAGTTTACTTTAACGTCTTTGCCAGAATACAGGCAAATTAAATGTATGCGTGAAACCTCATGGTTGCAAGATGACACATTATTACTCAATTCAAATCGACAACTGAAAACATACAGTTTGCAGTTACGAGGTTGACTGAAAAATACAATGCCAAGCTGACTGCCAGAAGCTAAAAGTGAAACATATGCATGGCAATAAAGGTTAACGTTATTGGTCAGGATTTGGGACTCTCCCACAAAGCTATGCGGGTTATCAGAACACTCATGGCCACAGCTGGTCCCGTTCCTTCCCCCAACCAACACGCACAGGTCTTGTTAAGAAGACACGAAGCTCTTGCTGTCATGGAGAAGACAGCATAAATAAACCCTCAACAACCTGGGGGCTGGGATTTTACATTGAGACCATGTGCATGGGTGCGCGCTGAGGCGGGCAGCATGCAAACAAATGCCTGCTAGAACTGCTCTGCACCCCCGGAGCCTCAAGCTATTTTCAGTTGCAAGAATTCCACAACTTTTAAACCAGTTTAAGAGGAGGTGGGAAGTTACGTCCTGAAGTTGGGGTGGGGTAGAAGGCCAGCTGTTGGCATCGGTATGGAATCCTCTCCGCCAGGGTCACAGGCCAGGTTGGCAAAGCTTGCTCTCCAGAAGAATGTGGATCTGGCCGACGGCAATAGCTTTCAGCATTGGACCACAGGCATGATAGACCACAATAAAGCTTCATGTTCAGATGACTAGGAACCTTTCAGGTGCTCCAATGGTGGAATCAGGAGCAAAGAACTGGTTTGGGTTTACAAAACCAACCGATTTTTGATGATTTTGAATGCTGTTCAGGCAGAAAACCATCAGAGGGTGTTGTTTCTTGTTGCATACCAGTATGAGGAAGAGAAAAACGACGAATCTTTCATGCCTGACAGAATAAAAGGAAGAACACCTGCTCATTTGCCTGTTTTAACTAAAGCTGTAACAGGGCTATTATCTGACTGGAGGGTTGAGTCCCCTTCTGCGGTGATGGCAGTGAAAATGTGTAAGCTCTCAGTGTGGCTCATTTGCATGTGAAAATGAAGCCCTCAGGGCGGCGGGAGGGGGATTTTACAATCAAAGTACCAAAAATATGTATTTACTAGGGGTGTGACGAGACACTTATCCACGAGACGAGACCGGACTCACGAGAACGAAACAAGACATGATTTTTAGACTTTTTAAACACAAAATGCAAAATTCCGGGTGCATTTTTAAATAAACTTATACTTTACGACATTAAACTTATTTTTTAATGAATTATATGCAGTAGGCTAATAAACAACATATATTTTATAAATTGAAGATCATGATTCTCTCACAAAACTACGTAATTTACTAGTGGGTCTGACAAAATGTTCATTGCCTCAAGTCTTTTAAAAATACCTATATTCATTTTGAACAAAATAAAAAAATTAAATCAGAGTCAGAGTCTCACTTCATAAAGACTTTGTTCACTGTTGGGAATCTCCTGAAGAATGATTCAATGTCAAATAATTTTTTCAACGGGTTTGTCGCGACCTCCTGGCAGAAGATAAGTGTTACAAGTTGCAAGTGTTAAGATACTTTCGTTTGATCGTACTGTTGACATAAGTGTTATAACCAAACTATAAACTTGTATCCAAGTACTTATGTTATTTAATGTCTGTAACACAGAAATATTGATGTGTGGTGAAAAAGCGTTTGTGTTGCTCTTTCTGGATCAGCAGCAGCAGCATGATTAGAATGTCTTTAAGACATGTTAAGACATCGTAAGCGTCAGTGGAGCTTGATCAGTGCATGTATTGTCGACGCCCATATCAGTGAATGACCGCTTTCACATCGGAAGCGTGATGATGGTCGACCCTCTGATTCATCAACATGAGCAGCTACAAAATGTGCTTCTCACGCTCCACTGACACTCGCGATGTGAAAGGTCTTAATAGACATAGCTGAATTGTCATCATTCAAGGAATAAGATCGCATGGGTGTTTGAATCCAGATCGAACATTGCAAAATATTTTGCGAGGTTATCGTCACGTTCTCGCAAAAAAACAGTCGGATCTCACGAGAACTCGTGCCACGAGATCTTGTTCACATCCCTAGTATTTACCCAGCAGTGAGGCGACGTACAAACACTTGACGATATCAAAACCCAACCCAATAAAGGCCCAGTTAAAAGGAGTTCAGTTTTGGAGAATAAAGAGACACCCAGTGCTTTTGCACTTGCTCACTGCATAGCTGTCCAACCCTTAAAGCCCTCAAATATACATTTGTTTGATTTTTGTAAACTTACAAGGATAACCTGTATCTATACGATTCTAAACCTTTCCTACAGTGAAACTAAAGGAAAATTAGAAAAATGTCTGCAAGTTTGCTTATTCAATGGGGTCTGACATGGTTGGTTTGGACCCCACTGACTTGTATTGTATGGACAAAACAGTTTAAATATTTTTCAAAATATCTTTTTTTCTGCAGTAAATGACCATTTTTGGGAGGACTATTCATTTAAGGGTGTATTCACATCAGGAAAGTCTGATAGCTCACATGCTTTGGTCCGTACCGAAGGCAAACAATTATACATAGTAGCTATTTTTAGCCATTTTGGTTCCTTTTCACACCACACTGTTTGCTCTGGTCCGAACCAGCTGAAACTAACCAAAATGCAGTCATGTGACAACATCCGCTTCAATTGTTGGCTAGATGTGTCTTTGAACGCATTCCCTAAACTGCTTTTCAATTGGTCAGAAAGAACGTCCGAGAAAATTCAAAATTTCAACTGAACTAAATGAGGCAGGTATGAAAACACCCTGAGAGACTTCTGGACCAGACCAGAATATATAATTGTGTATATTAACTCTGTATACAGAATGTTAAACTATGTATATTAATAAGGAAGCTAGAAAAGGCGTAACTTCCTGTGTTTGGCCTGATCTGTGGTTTTATAGCACTAACAGTTGTTTGTTTTTTTTTGGGGGGGTTGGGGCTGAAATTAGAGAACACACTAGGTAAAAAACACATGAACTTTGAGGTTCTCAGCAAGGATGTAGAGAGCTATCTTGGGTGGTACGAGCGATGGTGAGAAAACAACCTAGAGAGAAAAGCCATGGTGAAAGGATGAGAGACGGGGTATGAGGTCCGTTAATCATGCATGAGGACAGAATAATTACACAAGCAGGGTGATGCTGACCCTGACAGATCTAGTTTCTATCTGTAAATAAGCCAAGAGGTCAAACGATCAAATTCAATCAGCCTGACAGGGGTCCAAAACTTTATAGCATCCATCAGCTGCATATAACGCGCTAATTTCTAGATGACGTGCATTAGATGGTGATATGATTTCAGTGTGGGCAGTGTGTTGATGTTACTTACCCCCTGCAAAAAAAATACAAAAATGCCACAGACATCAACACAGCTTGAGTTGCTCTTTCCTGCTAACCTTTCAAGCTTTCATCTGACTGTCGACCCATGTTTAAATGCACAACACAACAACCACCGTACTGTCCTGCATTCTCAGCAGGGGAAAGTGAGAAAAGAGTTGCGTGGAAACGTCTAGCAACAAATCAAAGCTTTTAAAGGCACTTAACCTCATCTTTCCTCCACCTCCACCACATTGTTCCAAGCATGGCTCGGCTGATGAGTGTGGAGTAGAAAAGTGCCCCTGCGATCCTTGATTCCCCGCGCTCCGTGCTTTAACTGTGGGAGGACTCATCAAGACGCGGCCTTGGCGAGAACCTCAACTCCCACTCAGCACTTCAATCACGCTGGAGTTCATTCTCGCAGAGCTTATATAGTCATTTTAACTTCCAAACACAATGGAAGAAACGACAGGCCGGCATGCCCTTCATTTTGATTTTATTTTTTAACACTTGAGTCGACTGAATTCATCTCTCATCAGCCAGAAAATATGCTAAGACAGAATTATCACAGACGTGGTAGAAGAATGCTGGCGCACGACACTGGTTGGTCACTGGGTAGTAACGCTTTCAAGGTGTAACAATGTACAATTAACACTTGCATCAGACAATATTCCCTTTCCGCTGTCCTGATTCTTTGTATAATTGCCCCATATGTGATGAAGTTGGCAACACTGACTCTGTTACTTCCTTGTTTAGTACTGTAAAGCTGCTTGAACAATGTATGTTGTGTCAAGCACTATATAAATAAAGGTTGACTGACTATAATTCTCCAGTTCAAACCTTTCTCAATGCAGATGACTGTCCATTGTGGCTTACAAAAATCCCAGAAAAATAAATTTAGACAGCCTGCTTAAAATCCTGGTGTTTGAGTGCTTAAACTGAAAAGAGGCATTCAGTGAAACCTGGAATCAATTTGGAACTGAAATGCTCCTGTTCATGCAAAAAGAAGAGAGTCGGCTCTTTTTAATGAGGAGGGTTTTTTGTCTGTAGCGATTTAAATCACTGAATAGTCTGACTTGGGAATGGAGATGCAAGTCATTACGGATTCAGAACTAGACTACTAAAGACCTAGTGCTACCAGCTCATTACAGAGACTGTCTAATTGAGCCAGATCAGCCAAAACACAGAGAGCTGACAGCAGCGCATAAGGAAATGAGAGGACAGTACACATTATATATGTCAGCTGAGCGGACACACTAGTTTTAATTAAAAAAACATGTCAAAGTTCCCCGGGTGCCTCTTTACCAATGAAGCCACAGACCTAATGATCAACTACTTGTTGTACTCTACTGCATCTCACCTCTTTGACATAAAAAAACTCCCATGAGTCCTTGATAAGGAGTAGATGCTTAAATTAATCAAATCCATCACCTAACCAAGTGTCAATCCTTTTTTCGTGTGTCTAAAGTAGGATTTTGAGCAAGAGGTTAATTGGGATCACATGGATAACTACAATTAGTTTAGTTCTACCTCAGACAAAAGAGTAGAGCTTAAGTGAAACAGCTCTGATATGGTCTAAACCCTAATGGAGGAAGAAAAGGGATGAAAGCAAATGTACTAAATTGAATTAATTGTTGTGCAATGATGATGAATATAAACCTACAGGATTTATGAAATACACTTGCATTAAGCCAACTAAAATCTGATTAAAGTTAATGTCTTAAATTAATAAGACACACACAAATGCACACATTTTCTATCATCAAATATTAAATATAAAATTAAAATAACTACAAAATGGTCCATTCTGTATATTAACTAACTATACCTATTAAGCCTACCAAAATCAGTTTACATAAATATAGGCTATATTCCATTCTCAGTCTCCCATTATAAGAGTATATATATAGTCCTATAGTAATATACACTCCTATTAGTAATACAATAAAATATAAAATGCTTATTTTCTGTACTTGATACAGCTTTGGCAGTTTCAGTTTCATGAATCCCAGGGGCTTTGCATATTCAGACCACTTTGAGGATCATGCATTCCTGCTAATATCCCTATAATGGTCTGATAGACTAACGCCAGCTTTGCATCTACGCAATGTTTGCATACTAGAGCTTAAAACTTCATTGATATCATTTAATTCCTGCCAATTCATCCCATGCAGCCTGAGCCAACTTGTCAAATTAACCATCAACGTGTGTCATTAGACTTTTTAAGTTATCCAAAACTCAGTGAACACAACATGTCCTGACTTGCTTATATTTATATTACACATAAACTGAATCAGCTAACGTTACCAGTGCGGGTTAACGTTAGCTAACACACAACCAGACGAACTGAATAAAAACGTACTGTTTCACATATAAAACGTACCTTTGACGAGCCGTTCGGTAGTGGATTGTTTATTCTGCTCCTTCCCCGACATCCTTCAGTGTCTCTCGGTGGAATAATTGTAATTCCTCCTTGTAGCTGAAGAACCCAGCTAGTCGCGTTAGCCCGCTAGCTCGGCTAAGCTACTGACGTTTCAGTTCGCGAAGAAAAAAAGTCCTGACCGCTCCGCTGTTAGAGCGGAGAAACGGAAAAAGAGCGCTCGTCGGGGTCGCTTCGTTGATATCTACGCTCAAACAGTGGGGGAAAGGGGAAGGGGGAGCCCACTGTAACGGCAGAGTTTTATTTTCTGCCGTGTCTGTCCTTCGGGTTTGCTCACACAGGCGACCCAGCTGCTGTCAATTTCTCGTAGGGAGTAACGATGTCCGACTCGAAAACGAATCGTTCGCTTGAGTCGGATCTTTTTTAGGGAATCGTTTGAACCTGTTCCGAAATCGCGCCTAAGCAGTTCGTTGACGAAAATAACTGAATCGGTTCTCGAGTCAAACATTGAACCAAGAACTGTCTCTTTTGGACGTGTTCTATTTACAATGAGCCAATAACTGATGAGTGAGTTGATTTAAATAAAGTACTAATAATATTTGAACTAATAATCATTGAACCAAGAACTGTCTCTTTTGGACGTGTTCTATTTACAATGAGCCAATAACTGATGAGTGAGTTGATTTAAATAAAGTACTAATAATATTTGAACTATTCTTAATCAAAATAACTGTAAATGTACTTATGGCTTAATTGTAAGGCACTTAAATCAGTGTCCACATTAACAACTTTTTATTAAAACCCATAACAAAAATCGTAGTAATCTGCAATATGTGTCTACAAATGGCTCAACATGTTATATGCCACGCAGGTGACGCAATACGCATTGACGTAAAAGAATCACTTAAATATGGGCTGTTGAACTGGTTCTTTTAAACGAACTGTTCAAAAGAATCGAGTCCAAAAATGACTCAAACTTCATTTCTATATGAAGGAGGGGTAGCGGAGGGAGAGTGAGCGGCGCGCAACAATAAAAAGGTTCTGCACGAGATGTTGCCTGGTTTCGTCAAGCGACCACAGCGGCTTGTGTATAATAAAGCGTATTCTGGCTCGTGTTTATTGTAAAGCTCAAAAACGGTGCCTCACTGGCTTGTCTTTCTTCTTCCTTGTTTGATCCGTTGAGTCGCCCTGACTCCCTTCTTGTGGATTAAACTCTAATCCATAGTGCAAACGGATTTCCTACAACATGGCGGCATCTGCTCAGCACGTATATTTGTGGGTAGTGTAGTTTTTAATCCACACTTAACGTTTTATTAAGTCAATTAATTGCATCGCGATACAATTATCCGCTAGCATAATCCGTTTATCTTGATGACGTGTAAATTGTTTCACATCCAGACAGTATATTAATTGAGACACACAAGGAGGAACAGGTTTGAATTATGAATAGGAGAGAATTAATAAAAAGTAATCCACCATTGTCACCCAGTGGTCAAATAGAGAAACGTCTGATTGTTTCATTGCTGACTTGAAATATGTATGGTAAAACTGATTTTAAAAAGCGTTTTTGTTATTTTTGTTTGTTTGTTTGTTTTACGGTGTGCAAAACAAACACAAACAAAAATACTTTTAATTGACTTAAATGTACACAGCCTTAAAATTTTAGGCACTAACCCCTTAATCACCTGAGTATGGGGAAAAATATTCTCATTAAAGCTTTAGGTCAACTATTGTTTCCTTTTCTTTTGGTTATAAATCTAAACGTGTATAATTTAGTTGATTCATTCAACACACACACACACACACACACACACACACACACACACACACTTACACTTTACAATGAGTAGAGACTGCAGTGTACGAATTGGTGGCTAGCTATAGATAGGTTGCATATCTTCAATACAGCTAATTGTGTGTAGGCTGTGCTATGGAACGTTTTTGTAGCCAATATTCATCAGCAGAGGGCGACAATCTACTGCATAGATGGGGCGCTATGATTTTATGCATGAATATTAAGATATGAGCGAAATTAATGTTTGGTTAGGCTACAAAATATATCTGAACATTCCCTCTCAAATTTGATATCATGCTGGAACATAAGTGACTGATTATTATGAATTTGATATACAACACATACAATATAATACAATATAGTTTGTGTGGGGAAGGTGTGAGAGTGCTTCATTACCAGTCTTTTGGAATTGGATTGATCATGAGTCTCATCATGACTGAATACTTTACAACTAGAGAAGTTACTCTGCCTGAATTATTATTCTGATTGTTATTATTTTGATACCATTTAAAATAATAACTTTAATAATAGCTATATTTAATATAGAATATTAATAGCTAAAGTGAAGTCATTCCGCTCTAGAACAAAATCCCTGACCTGACAGTTGCTATGGAGCAAAAAAAAAACTAGTTGTGTAGTAATATCGACGCTATTAATGCTGTATTGACCAATCAGAACCCAGAACCAGAATATTCGTTTAGAATGTTGCTTATTATGACATCGTCTATATTAAAGTCATCGTGAAGTAACTCGTCAGTTTGAGTGCCGTGGGCTGAAAGCATATTTTAATTTAAAAGCAGTCTATTTTTTAGCGTCTATCAGGGTTACTTGTAGGGTCACTCATAGTGCGGCTCTCAAAAACTACTTGTTATAGCTCGTACTTTTCTCAGCGGAACGAGGCTGAGAGAGAGTTCAGCGTGTGATTCACGTCTCTTCGTTGACTTCGTGAGCGGGCTTTTCGTGTATTTGGTTGTTGCCGGACTCAGAGAGGTCGTCGGCACCATGGCGTTGACTATACACACCAGGCGCGAGGAAGGTTTATTCGCGCTCAATATATCCTTACAGTGATGTTCACGACACATGGCGCTGCTGAACGTGTTTGGGCTTCCAGCGAGACCGAAATCGTCTTTCCCAATGGGACAACTGAGTTTTCCCCCACCGTAGTAACCACAGCGGAGCCCAAAAGTAATGAGTCGTGTGGGGAGCAGCATACTCTGGACTTGGACTTGACTAGGACCGTGGTCATTGGGATGATGCTCAGCATCATCACCGCGGTCACTGTGATGGGCAACACGCTGGTTGTGATTGCGGTGTGTGTCGTGAAGAAACTCAGACAGCCGTCAAACTATCTGCTAGTATCTCTGGCCATCGCTGATCTGTCTGTGGCTGTGGCCGTGATGCCCTTTGTCATTGTGACTGACCTGACAGGAGGCATCTGGCTGTTTGGGGAGGTTTTCTGCAACATCTTTATTGGAATGGATGTCATGTGCTGTACAGCATCAATAATGACATTGTGTGTGATCAGTGTGGATAGGTAAGTTCATAGAGTTCAAGATTCGTTAAAGGCTAGTTATTTTAAATCTTGCTAGTGATCGTCCTTTTCTGCAATCTTCTGTTTTCATTTGTTTTCTGCTATTTCAGACACACGCACACACACACACACACACACACACACACACACACACACACACACACACACACACACTCTCTCACACACATTTATACTATAGTATATACTATACTATAAAGTACATGAGCTTCTAGGCTGTTAAGTATTGCATAATGTTTATTAACATTATTTTAATGAAAATTGAAAAGCACACGGGGTATTTAATTGATTAATTTTCATAAAAACGAGAGACAAAAACTCTAGAGTATCCCTAAATAAATAAACTGAACGTTTAAAATGATTCCATGTCATTTGAGGCTGCACGAACTAGACTTTGAAGCTGTGTCCTGGTGTGTATGCAATTTTGATGGAGCTCTTTGATAAAGTTCTGAACTGGAACCCCAGGAGGTGAGTACTGCATGCTGAAACCCGCTGCTTGGCCGTGGTAATTCGATTAAATAGTTAGGTGCTTTCATAAGTCTCAGTGATGAGCGCTGGTTCGACAACAACATGTATCCCCTGCCTTAAACCTGTTTCTGGCATTTGTAGGACAGCACAAGGTGCAAATTTAGATGCATGCATATGGAATAATGCTTGTTACATTTGGTTATATAACATTTTTTGTTAAATATATTAGCATTTGTACAATAAAATACAATTTCAGAGAGGTCATATCAAAAGGTTGGATATTTCATATGCATATTAGATC
>QVTF01006828.1:0-10000 GCA_003573665.1 Oxygymnocypris stewartii
GACAGACAGACACAGACCGACACAGACCGACAGACAGACAGACAGACAGACGGACAGACGGAGAGAGACAGACAGACGGAGAGACAGACAGACGGAGAGACGGAGAGACAGACAGACGGAGAGACGGACAGACAGACGGATAGACGGACAGAGGGACAGACGGATAGACAGACAGACGGACAGACAGACGGATAGACAGACGGATAGATGGAGAGATAGACGGATAGACAGACAGACAGACAGAGAGAGACAGACGGATAGACAGACAGATGGATAGACGGATAGACAGGCGGATAGATGGATAGACAGACAGACGGATAGACAGACAGACAGATGGACAGACAGACAGATGGATAGACAGACAGACGTATAGACGGACAGACAGATGGATAGACAGACAGATGGATAGACAGACGGACGTATAGACAGACAGACAGATAGATATAATTAACAGTGATTGATGAGACAGACGGATAGACAGACAGACGGATAGACAGACAGACGGATAGACAGACAGACGGATAGACAGACAGACGGATAGACAGACAGACAGATGGACAGACAGACAGATGGACAGACAGACAGATGGATAGACAGACAGACGTATAGACAGACAGACAGATGGATAGACAGACAGACAGACGTATAGACAGACAGACGGATAGACAGACAGACAGATGGACAGACAGACAGATGGACAGACAGACAGATGGACAGACAGACAGATGGATAGACAGACAGACGTATAGACAGACAGACAGATGGATAGACAGACAGACGTATAGACAGACGGATAGACAGACAGACAGACAGATGGATAGACAGACAGACGTATAGACGGACAGAGGGACAGACAGACAGACGGACGTATAGACGGACAGACAGACGGATAGACAGACAGACAGATGGACAGACAGACAGATGGACAGACAGACAGATGGATAGACAGACAGACGTATAGACAGACAGATGGACAGACAGACAGATGGATAGACAGACAGACGTATAGACGGACAGAGGGACAGACGTATAGACAGACAGATGGACAGACAGACAGACGTATAGACAGACAGACAGATAGATATAATTAACAGTGATTGATAGAAAGTTCATGAATTAATATTACTGTAGATTATTAAATGGCACAAAAATATGGTTCATTATTAGTTCATGATATGTCCGTTAACCAATGTTAAATTAAGATTATTTTAAAAAGTGTTACCATAATAATAATAATTATATTTTGATCCATTATTTATCTTGAGTTGAGTGATCAGAATCTGACTGTCGTTCTCTTCTCAGAAATATAACGATGCTCTGATCATTAATGAAGACGCGCGCACTAAAGATGCGCTGGATTATCTGCACGCGTTCTTCGATCAGGTCCGGAGGGCCGGCTTCGACGAGACCGAGAAGAAACTCACAGCGCTCTACGACTGTAAGAATCCTCCTCTCTCTGAGCTGACAGACAGCGGCGCATTACACGCGTGATTAGAGTCTGAGTGTGTGTGTGACGCAGGTCAGCGGCCGCAGTTACTGAGTCTGGCCACCGAGAGGGAGCAGAACCCTAAACTAGATGAGCTGAGGTTCATCCTGGAGGAGGAATACCACAGCAACGATCAGACACGCACCGTCATGTTCGTTAAGACACGCGCCCTCGCCGACGTGAGTCTGACCTCAGTGACCTGACTTCTGCATGTGTCTTCAAATGTGATGCCTGATTCATGTGTGTGTTTTTACACAAATATATATAAATAAGGCCATGAAGAAATGGATTGATGAGACCGATTCCCTCAAGTTCCTGAAACCTGGAGTTCTGATAGGAAAGGGACGAAAATCCAACTTTATTGGCTCAGGTGGAAATTCACACACACACACACACACACACACACATCTCACACACACATATACACGCACATGCACACACACACACACACACACACACACGCACATGCACCACACACACACACACACACATGCACACACACACACACACACACACATACATACGTACAGACACACACACACAGACACACACACACATACACACACATATATACACACATATGCACACACACACAGACACGCACACACACGCACGCACACACATATACACAGACACAGACACACACACACACAGACACGTGCACACACATACATACATACATACACACACACACACGTGCACACACATACACACACATATACACACATGTGCACACACATACATACACACACACACACACACACACAAAAACAGTTCGGGCAAAATAAATGTTCAAGGGTTTAATGTTAATTACAAAAATTGTGTTGTAATTTTACAGTTGTGCTATTAAATAATAATACAATTCATTTAAAAATATATATTATTAATATGTATTATTTTATTTGCATTACCTTATAATATTTTCTGTTACGATATTGTTATTATTATAATTATTTTTAAGATTCCCTATTTTTTTAATGTATTAATGATAATAGTAATTGTATTTTACAGTACAATTATTACTATTGTTTTATAATCATATTGATATATAATCACAGTTTTTCAAACAAGCACAGCCTTGACTTTTAGTTTGACCATTTTTATCAGAATATTGATAAATATGAAATAATTCTTATTTTAATGTTCACAGTTGTTGTTAATATTTTGAGTTAGATTTTATTTAAATATAATTAAAAAAAAATTGTTTGGTTTTAGTTATTGTACGTTATTGTAAATTCACTTTATTAACTGAATGAAAATGAAAACGAGTCTTTGCAACTAGCCGATTTAAAAAAAATAACATTTCTTATTTCAAATAATGCATTTATTAAAATGGTTTTCAGTCAGCTGTGATGTGCGTTTGTGTTTTTGTGCTGCAGGAATGACTCTGAACAATAAGAAAGGGATTCTGGAATCTTTTAAGAGCTCCGATCAGAGTAAGATGCTCATCGCCACATCGGTCGCTGACGAAGGCATCGATATCCCACAGTGCAACTTGGTTCTGATGTACGAGTATGTGGGAAACGTGGTGAAGATGGTGCAAGTTCGAGGTAACAAACATATGCACATGCTCTTACACACATAAACACGCACACACACTCTCCCTCTGATGCGTGCGTGTGCGTGTGTGTGTGTGTGCGTGTGCGTGTGTGTGTGCGTGTGTGTGTGTGTGTGTGTGTGTGTGTGTGTGTGTGTGTGTAGGTCGTGGTCGGGCCGAGGGCAGCCGGTGTTTCCTGATCTCTAGTAGTAAGGAGTGCATTGAGAAGGAGAAAATAAACATGTATAAGGAGAAGATGGTGGAGGAGGCCATCATCCAGCTGCAGAGCGACCCCACCACCGTCAGCAACAAGGTTCTGCACTTCCACCGCATGTTTTATACATTAGTGCATCTCTGCTGCGTGACATCAGCACGAACATGTGCGTGTGTGTGTTCAGGTGGACACGCTGCAGAAGAAAGATAAAGCCCTGAGAGATCACATCAGCGCCAGTCCTGAGAAACCCAAAACCCAGGGCAGCTACGAGCTCCTCTGCAGCAAGTGCAAGAGGTTTGCATGCATGAGCGACGACATCAGAGTCGTGCTGGTATGAGCTTAATAGTCCAATACTACAACCCTTCAAGCTTCCAGCTTTTAAAACTTAAAAATACTTCAAGCTTTTCAAACTTAAAACTTCTTAAAACCTTCAGACTTCAAGCTTTTCAAACTTAAAAATACTTAACACCTTCAGACTTCAAGCTTTTTAATCTACTTCAAACTTAAAAATGCTTAAAACCTTCAGACTTCAAGCCTTTTAAACTACTTCAAACTTAAAAATGCTTAAAACCTTCAGACTTCAAGCCTTTAAACTACTTCAAACTTAAAAATGCTTAACCTTCAGACTTCAAGCTTTTCAAACTTAAAAATACTTAACACCTTCAGACTTCAAGCTTTTTAATCTACTTCAAACTTAAAAATACTCGTATCTGAAAATACTTCAGACTTCAAGCTTTTCAAACTTAAAACTTCTTAAAACCTTCAGACTTCAAGCTTTTCAAACTTAAAACTTCTTAAAACCTTCGGACTTCAAGCCTTTTAAACTACTTCAAACTTAAAAATGCTTAAAACCTTCAGACTTCAAGCTTTTCAAACTTAAAAATGCTTAACTTTCAAACTTCAAGCTTTTCAAACTTAAAAACACTTAACACCTTCGGACTTCAAGCCTTTTAAACTACTTCAAACTTAAAAATGCTTAAAACCTTCAGACTTCAAGCCTTTTAAACTACTTCAAACTTAAAAATGCTTAAAACCTTCAGACTTCAAGCCTTTTAAACTACTTCAAACTTAAAAATGCTTAACCTTCGGACTTCAAGATTTTTAAACTTAAAACTTCTTAAAACTTTCAAGCTTTTCAAACTTAAAAATATATAACCCCCCCCCCCCCCAACCTAAAGCTTTTTAAACTACTTCAAACTTAAAAAAATACTTAACCTTCAGACTTCAAACATTTCAAATTACATTAACTCCTTAACTGTCACTTCAATATATTACCATTAAATCCTAATCTAATCATGGCAAACTATATATCACTGGAAAGACTCCTAAATAGATATTGTACCACTGTTTGTTGTTATAAATGATGTAGGAGCAGTAATAGATTAATTTATGACAAGAGTGCACCTCAAAACATATACACCATAACAGGAGCTCTGATCTTTGACACCAAAATTCTATTCGTTTCCTTTTTTTCCTATCACATGTTTTAGTAATCATCATATATTATATATCATTTGAAAGCTTATAATCTCAAAATTCATCCTGTGAAAACCGTTTTGAAATCGGACATTGCGTTACCATAGAAATGGTACTTTAAAATCTTTTAGCGGGCTCCTCCCCTTTAGTGGGAGGTGTCATATTCCAAATGTATTACGGTCTTATAGAATCACAACTTTTTATAATCTTGACAAAATACATATCATTGGAAAGGTCTGAGTCTCAAGATTCCATATTTGGTGGTCATTTTGTGATAAGAGTAATAGTGGGAGAGAAATTGATACATTTGTGACAGAAAAGTGCATAAAAAAAAATTCAATGGGGTTTGGAATGGCACCCGGTGGCTGTTTGTGGTATAACGCCTAAACAAAATTGCATAGTAACCTCAATTTTTTATATATCAACTTCAAATTTGAAACACAACTTATTTAGACATATGGCTTTAATTTTATGCCAAATTTGGATTAAAACATATTTTGTATAATATTTTATACAATAATAATTGTACATTACATTTTATTTACAGTAAATTTAAACTTGTATAACTTTTTTTTACTTTCATTTTTGGAAATGATTTCACTTCTGCAATAATCTGCTGATTGTCTTCTTTAAAAACAGACCAACCTTAGGTCTGTACTCAAAAGCATTCATGAATTATAACAATTTAACTTAAAATAGTGCACTTTCAAGTTTTTCAAAAAGGGGGGGTGACAGTTAAGGATTTAAACTGAAAAGTACTTAACCCTTCGGACTTCAAGCTTTTTAAACTACTTCAAACTTAAAAAATACTTAACCTTCAACTTAAAGCTTTTCAAATTACATTAAACTAAACAATACTTAAAACCTTCAAAGTTAAAGCTTTTTGAATACTTAAAACTTAAAAATAATTAAAACCTTCAAATGTCAAGCTTTTTAAACTACTTCAAAATTAAAAATACTTAACCCACAAAAATAAAGCTTTTCTAATTACTTCAATCTTAAAAAATAAACGAAATACTTAAACCTTCAAAGTCGAATCATTTTAAACTATTTCAAACTAAAAAAAATACCTAAAATCTTTTAACTTTAAGCTTTTCATATTACTTCTGACTAGGATTTCTCAAATCAGCATTAAAGTTTGTCTACAAACTTTACTATCCAGTTAATAATTTCAGTAAAATATTTGGTAGAAACTTGTTTTAGCCACAGCAAAATAAAAAAATAAAGCTTCCATAGAACCATGAACATATGAATGTTGTTAAATTAGTGTAGATTTTGACCCATGCTCTGTTCTCACTCTCTCCGTCCCGCAGGGTGCTCATCACATCGTTCTGGATCGCTCCATGTTCAAGCGCTGCATAACTGTTCCCCATAAGAACCCGAAAGCCTTCTGTGGCTTCAGTAAGAAAGAGAAGATGCTCTGTGCCGAGTGCAAACACGACTGGGGCCTCATCGCCTCTTACACCACGATCCAGGTGACGCGGAGCACTTTAATATCCAGCAAGAGGTTCTGAGCAGTCTTATTTAGGATCGTTGATATACCATGTGTGACCCTGGAGCACAAAACCAGTCTTACGGGTCAATTTTTCGAAATTGAGATTTTATAGATCATCTGAAAGCTGAATAAATAATATTTCATCAATAATAATTGATGTATGGTTTGTTATGATCGGACAATATTTGAAAATCTGAGAGAGCAAAAAATCAAAATATTGAGAAAATCATCTTTAAAGTTGTTCAAATTAAGTTCTTAGCAATGCATATTACTAATAAATAATTAAGTTTTGATATATTTATGGTAAGAAATGTACTAAATATCTTCATGGAACATGATCTTAATATCCTAATGTTTTTTGTCATAAAAGAAAAATTGATAATTTTGAGCCATATAATGTATTTTTGGCTATTGCCACAAATATACATATGCTGCTTATGACTGCTTTTGTGCTCCAGGGTCATATATTGATATTGATATACTAGTTTTTGTTTATATTTTGAATTAGATTTTATTTTTAAATCGAAAAAATGTCTTTCGTTTTAATTTAGCTTCAAATTTGAGTGTTTTATGTTTTTGTCATTTTATTGTTTATTAAGTTATTTTAGTACTTCAGTTAAATATACATGAAAATAAGAAATGTTGCCTTAGAAACAAACTGAAATAAAATGCTTTTTTTTTGCTTTTTTAGTTAGTTTGTTTCATTTGTAATAAATCAAATAATGTTTTTAGTTTTAGTTAAGAATAATAACCCTGATTATGAGCAGTCAAATCTGACATATATGTGTAAATATTAAAGTATTTGTATTTAAGTGTACATGATTAACACTTAAACAGTTATGTTTCTGGTTACAGATTACATGATGAAACTTTTTTGATCGCTTTTTTTTGTCAAACTTATTTTTTATTTACCATTTCTTACCATTACACAAACAGTGCTGATATAAAATAAACCTATTATATTTTAATATCATTATAAATTGCATTAAACATTACACTATACACCAGGGATTCCCAAACTGGGCTTAATGAAAGAACTCTAGTGGGTTTAAAAAAATATCCTAATTAATTAAATCATACAAATGTAAAATAAAAATAAACACTTAATTGGTAAAAAATATTAATATTTTATGTGTTTACCTGAATATCAATGTGACCATAAAAACATGCAAAAGTGTAGTTAAATGATTGAAATCGGATATGTTTCTAATGAATACTTTATTTTAAGGTGCACTTTATTTTTGGCTGTCAAAAACATTTGGGAATCCCTGCATTACACGAACAAACATAAAAAACAAGAGATAAAAGAGGAATTGGGAACAATCAATCAATTATGAATAATGTACTGCCATTGTGTGAATAATATTTAATCAGGTAATCCATAAAAAGTAACTGTTATCTGATTACGAGCGTTTTTTTAAATATTTAGTCATTTAGCAGATGCTTTTATCCGAAGAGAATTACAATTTAGGACAATAGAAGCAATCAAAATGATCAAAAGAGCAACGATAAGTAAGTGCTGTGACAAGTCTCATTTAGCCTAACACAGTACACGTAGCACGGGTTTATATTATATATATATATTAGTGCTGTCAACCGATTAATCGCATCCAAACGTGTACTGTGTATATTTATTATGTTTATATAAATACACACACATGCAGTATATATTTAAGAAAACATGTTACGTTATGTACATGTGTATATATATATATATATATATTTATATACATACAAATTATATGAATATAAATATATACATGTAAATGCATTATTTATATATATATATATATATATATATATATATATATATATACATAATAAATAAATATATATACAGTACACGCAGATATATTATGTAAACAAAAACATTTATTTTGGATGCGATTAATCGTTTGACAGCACTAATATATACACACGCACACACATATATACACACACGCACCCGCGTGCACGCACACACACACACGCACACACATATATACACACACGCACCCGCGTGCACGCACACACATACACTCACACACACACACACACACACATGCGCGCACACACACACACACACACACACACACACACACAGTCTCTCTCTCACACACAGATACTCACACATACACACAAACACTCTCTCACACACACATACACAGATACTCACACACACACACACACAGACACACTCTCACACTCTTTTACACACACACACACACACTCTCACACACTCTTACACACACACACACACACAAGGTTTTTAAGAAAAACAATTAGAAATTCAGTTAGAATAGAAAATAGAGAGATAAGGGATATAGGATCAAGTGTTTAAAAAAAAGAAGACAATTAGATCAAATAGATCAAATAGAATGAGAATAGAGAGTGCTAGAGTTAGAGGATTAATGTATAAGTCCATGAAAGTGATTGTGTGCCTCTTTGAGATGTTATAAAATGTAATATACTCTAATTACAGGCAGTTAATTTGTGGAATCTGATTACATAATCCAGATAACACGTGATCAGTTGTTTTGTGCAAGATGTATAGTTGAACACTGATTCTGATTTCTAATGCAAATGTGATCCTAAACGTATGAGTTCTTGTCCAGGATCTGCCGCTGCTGAAGATCGAGAGTTTCGTGGTGCAGAACTGCGTCACTCGCAGGCAGGAATACTTCAGAAAGTGGCGTGACGTGACGTTTGCCATCCGTGAGTTTGACATGACGGAGATCACGGCTGAAATGTGCCGGCCGCGAGACTGAGAACGGCTGACACGGCTAGCATCGCCCTGTTTGTGTCTGCGGTGTGGATTAAACAACAGTGTGGAGGAAATATAACTGAGACGTGATTAAAATTAGGACTTAAATCCTTCTCATCTCACTGTAACCGGTGAGCACTGATTGTGTAATACAACACTGGACACACACAAACATAGATCACAATTACTCTCATTGTTTTTGGATGTTACTTGAGGTTTACTGCATCTAATAAGACACATGCATTGCTTTCTTTTATGTTTTGTATTTTAATATATGACGCTGGAGCACAAAAGCAGTCTTAAGTCGCTGGGATATATTTGTAGCAATAGCCAAAAATATGGGTATGGGTCAAAATTATCATTTTTCTTTTATGACAAAAATCATTAGGATATGATAAAGATATTTTGTACTGTAAATATATCAAAACTTAATTTTGGATTAGTAATATGCATTGCTAAGAACTTCATTTGAACAACTTTAAAGATGATTTTCTCAATATTTAGATTTTTTTTGCACACTTTTCAAATATTGTCCGATCATAACAAACCATACATCAATGGAAATATTATTTATTCAGCGTTCAGCTGATGTATAAATCTCAATTTAAAAAAAAATTGATCCTTATGACTGGTTTTGTGCTCCAGGGACACAAATTTCTATTTTTACTTGGACAGGGCAACTTTTCTTGGTTAATTAATTTGATTAATTAGACATGACTTTGTGGGTTAGCCTTAGATTATTTGTGTAATAGATTTTTTTTAATTAAATTTAGAAGTAATTAATAATGAAATTATTTGTTATGAATGTATCTGGTACATTTGATATCAACTGTTTTACTCGTTTAAGATTATTGAAATGAATTCAAAATAAACTTAAATGAACAAAATATGAATATTTTATGAATAGAAAATATATTCTATGTTTTAAAAAAGCATATTTTAGGAACAGTTTTGAATTGTAACATAATTTTCATGACAATAAAGCACTTTTTTTATTATGTGCTTTCAAAAATGTCATTGTCATCACGGTAATGCAAAATAATATATAT
>QVTF01006828.1:15000-17500 GCA_003573665.1 Oxygymnocypris stewartii
TTAGTCACTGCCTGGATTTGATCAAAGTTTGTAGCATGTAAACTAGTTGTCCAAGAGTACACATTTTGTACTAATTTCGTCAGTATTTTCTCTGACACGCTGCGTAGGTCTACTATGGGTTCATTGATTGCATATTACTTTGGGTAGATGTCTTGGATATCTAGTTTATTTGCTACTCAGGCATTTCTGTAGCTTAAAAGTAGAGCATGCCATTGGTCGACACCAAGGTGTTGGGTTCAGTTCCCAGGGAATGCATGAACTGATAAAAATATATATCAGGAATTGAGTTTAAGTCGCTTTAAATAAAAGCGTCAACCAAATGCATAAATGTAATGTCCTAGAGCCTCCCCAGAACTGCACATCTTTGGATTTTCTCCTTAATTATTATTATATGAGACATCCCAAATGAAGTGCCAAGGAGACTCCAAACTAACTCTTAAAGCCCGTCCACACCAAGAACGATAGCTATAATGGTACGTTTTATTTATGTGAGAATAGTGAAATCCACATCACAACTATATCGAGAGAAACAGTATAGTTTTTTTTAATGATAAAAACAACCACATGGAATCCATCCGACTTTAAAGCAGCAGAACACAAAACTGCAATGCACGCTTAAAATAAACAGAACATCATCGTTATTGGGGTGAACAGGCCTTTAAAATCTTCCTGTCTAAAGGTGTGTTCAAATTTACCATAGTTCAGAACGTTTTCACGGGCGAAATCCAATCATTTCAATGGGAAAGATAATTGATTTGAACGTAACTTTGACCCCTCTCTACACTTTTGATAATACAGCTAATGCAATCACTTTTAAAATTGGCGGTTCTTGGCCAGATTAAGCGATCCACGACCAGATCTGACGGTACTGGACTGGTCTGATCTTGATTCCGGTGAGTTGTGCTAGCGGGTTGTGAATAGATTAAACTGTATTTGTATTATTACAGAGAACTTACAACATGTTGCCTCATCTCTCAGCCTTCAATACCGGCTGTGTGTGTGTGTGTGTGTGTGTGTGTGTGTGTCTGTGTGTGTGTGTGTGTGTGTGTGCGAGAGCGATAAAGTGTGTGCTTGAGTCTAAGGGCATTTTTCCAGCCTAAGAGGGCTCAAGCCATCAGCTAACACACACACACACGCACACATTAATGCATGATGGTTAATTACGGCCGCTTGTGCCAAGACTGGGCTCTACTCCAAACCCCCAGCCACATCATTCCCAATTAAACAGCCCACTTCAATAGACCTCCCGGCATATGTGTGAGTGCGTGTGTGAATCCCACCTCCATCGTGCTGCCCGGTTTCTTCTTGAGTTCTTCACACTTTCTGAACTTGCAGATCTGATGACCCGTCTTTCTGTTTCGACAGGAGCTGCATACGCCGCAGTTAATGAGCCTCCTGCAGGGGGCGCAGATGCCACAGCGTTTACGTTTGCGCTTAGCCGCTCCGCTACCGTTGCTGCTAACGCTACTGCAGCTGCCGTTGGTGTTTCCGTTAAGGGCGGCGGGCGAACCAGAGCAGGACGAGCCACTGTGCTGGCAGTCCGCCGCCACGTTGGCGATCTGAAATGCGCTGTCTGACATTGTGACCCCCGATGACCCTGCACCGGAGTGAAGTGTCGTCATGACGATGACCCCCGGCGGGAGTGACAGACCCCCCAATGGGGGCATCCCTCCGAACGTCCCGCCTCGGTCGGCTTCTCCGGGCGGCACAGACGGCGAACACTTCAGTCGGTTCATGCAATCGGCTCCCGTTACGGGAAGACCGCGGCATTGCTCCGCGGCCAGCGGCGACAGGAAGTTGTCAGCGCCCATCGAGAGGGCGGAGTCTTGAGGAATGTGTTTGCCAGACATGTGCATGTTCACAGGCTCCGCCCTCGACATGCCAGTCCGATGTGTGTGAGGTCCGTTAACGTTAACCGTTGCAGGCTTTCGCCCCCACAGCATGGAGTTGTCACAAGGCCAGGGCGGCATCGCAGATAGGCGGGCTGAGGGGAAAAGGGGCGTGGCAATTCGCGCAATTTTGTGGGTTTGGGGAAACGGGGCCGCGGCGGCCGTGCTGTTCTTATAGAAGGTGGCAAAAGAGCGGTAGCGCTCCATCTGTGCGCTGTAGTCCAACACGGGGTTCATGCACGAGTCGATCTGTAGAGGAAAGTCCCGCCCGGGGGTGGGGTTGTAATTGTGGGTGTGGCCGTGGGCGTGGCCATGAGCGTGTGGGGTCTCCATGCACACACTACTGCTCATGTTCGCCATCAGAGCAAAACAAACACGCACTAACGCCCAACCATCCACGACAGTGGCCCTGTGGAGGAAAGAGAGGAGGTGGAGGTGAACCAAGATGTTCATCAACTACAACGAAGCGGAATATCAATTCAGAAATCATTCATTTATTTACAGACACTATTTAGTCAAATCCTAAAGGATGCATAGAAACTTCAATAATGGTATTTTAGAACCAAAATGAATCACATAAGAGTCAATTAAGAATCAAAATAAGATCCTAA